>JARDYJ010000010.1:8360903-8608403 GCA_029215755.1 Spea hammondii
AAGGACATCAAGATAAGTTGGAAAAACAACACTGGGCGATGACGAAACTGCAGAAACATCAGGAGCACATCCTGCGATTTGCTACTTGGGCCCTAGAAAGCGATAACAATACGGCATTGCTGCTTTCAAAGAAACTGGTGGGTATTTTGTTTCTCTTTCTGCTGTTTCTGTATCTTGTATATATTTGCTTGCTTTTTTTTTTTTTTCCTTTCCATTGAAACTTGCTTAAATGTCTTTCTTCCATAGATCTATTTTCAGTTACACCGGGCACTAAAGGTGATTGTTGACCCTGTTGAACCCTTAGGAGACTTGAAGTTCCAGTGGGATTCTGAAACCTGGACGAAACATGCCGAGTTCTTCGGTGAGAATTCTGGTTGAAAAGCAGTTCGTATGCAAATCCTTAAGATTTGCAATGGTTACTGTACTGCTTGGAACATGGAGGTTTTCGTGTATTTTATAAAAGTTGTACATTATCCCTGGCAATTTATAGCAAATTCTACATGCACGTGTCCCCTACCTGCTTAGTATAGATGTTTATTATTCAACACATTGTCAAATTTTATTTACATTATTTCAATGTGATTGTATCACATAATGTAGCAAAGGATCACCAGAGCTGCTTATAAATGTGAACTCCACTCTGTAAGTAGCAACAATAAATATTCAAAAAGCTCTCAGTGAGAGAGACAGGGGAAACAGAGGAGTAGGTATTCACTGGATACAAATGTATCACCCTCAATAATGAATATGAAGAAAAGCAGGAAACTCAGCCAGGATAATAGTCAAAAACAGTTAATGAAAACACCGACCGGTTTCGGCATGAACAAACGCCCTTATCAAGAGAGCTTTTTGAATATTGTATCACATAATGAACATATTTGCCATGAACCGCCATCTACGTTACTTGTGTCAGGATTTGCATGATTCATTTTTTTATCTATACATTACAGTACAAGATTTTAGGAAAACTATTTAGGTGACAGTCCTTAGGGTTAGGACTAGTTGTTATATATCGGGATACAAACATTCTATCTAAACTTTTTTTTCCCCCCTCTTCTCCATGTAAAAGGCAAAATAGTTTCTGACAAAGCTGGTGTTCTGCAACCTTTGTCTGGCGGATCACTGACTACTTTAGGGGTAAATTCAGCATCTCAAGTTCTGACACCTCTAACCAACTTCAGTCCAATGGTACAGAATAGAACACGACCTGGTGCTTCACAGAATCTGTCTTCACCTGCAACAACTGTCACTGGAGGCCCTGGCAGCTTTATCCATACCATGCAGGTACAGTTGAACAGGGATTACAAATGTCCTCGAAATGTATGGTCATTTCAGTGGTTTTATGGATTCCTTTTGTGTTGGCTCTGTGCAGGTGTCACACACTAATTTATTTTCCTTAGGCTAGGTTTCCACTTGTTTTTTTTTAGCTAAAAACGCCCATAAAAACGCCAATAGCGCCACCTGGCGTTTTTTTTAGTGAAAAAACGCAGCAGCCAGATGTTAGCTGTTCTTCAATAGGAAATCGCAGAATGCCATATCCACTTGGCGTTTTTTTGTTTGGTGTTTTTTCAGTCCTCTTTGGCGTTTTTCTGCTTTTTTGGGCTCTGTGGCAGTTTTTCAAAATCGCAGCGTGTTGACACTCTGGCGTTTTTTGCAAGGAAATCTTGGCGTTTTTCTCCAATAGAAGTCTATGGGAGAGAAAAAACGCCATGAAAAAGCCATGTGGGTTTATTGCCTTGGCGTTTTTTATGGCGTTTTTTCCACAGTTACAATGCAGAGGATGGACCCAGTATCTGTGTGTCCTACGAGAAATAGGCTGGAAACAAACAGTTTCACACAAAACAAAGTTCATATTGAATTCTACACCATTTGGAACAAACATGCCATTACAAACAAACATACGCGACACATCAACTGGATCCTGCGTGCCAAAAGCAACAGCAAACAATTTGCACCATCATTTGGGGCCAATCTTCCTAGAGGAGCAGACATTCGGAATAAAGCATGCCTTACAAACCACAGAAAAGTGACAAAAGGGTCCGCCGGGGCGTTTAAGTAGAACTCTACCAAGTAAATGACATCAGGGGGCAGATACTTGCCATTTATCCTAATCCCTTTTAGCTGGGTGAAACTTCTAACTTGTAAAGGCTGGAAAACTGCCTAAGGTCAAAAAAAGCAATTTCCACAGAAAGGCTAAAACGCCAGAAAAAACTCCAGAAAAAAACGCCAAAACGCAGGTAAATGCAGTGGCAGTTTTCTTGGCGTTTTTCATCAAGAAAAAAAACGCAGGACAAAAACCCAAGTGGAAACCTAGCCTTAAACCGCTACAAAACAGCAGTTTTTGCATCTAAAATAGGTAGTGGAATTCCATATTAAGTTAGTATCATGGCAGCATCTTAAATCTTGCATCAGGAAAACGAGCAGACAAATGGGTCTTATCTGCTGTCAAATTCTATGATCTTTTATTCCTCTGCATTGTCCACTCCAGGGGGATGCTTTTCCAGGTTTAGGTCACAAGAGAATCAAATCGCTAGTCTAACTTTAGAACCACTTTATAGAGTAGCAATGTCAAATTCAAGATAAGCTACTATATCAAGTAGCACAGTTGCGAGTAGTTTTCAGTGGGATCAAATCCTTCCAATGCTCGAAGGTTGGAGTTATGATGTGTCGAAATCCTGTTATGCCCGCTGATTATAGCTTTAATGGCTTGAAGTAAACATAACATATACTATAACGGAGGAGTAAGTGGATTCTAAAGGTATGCTTGTTAAAGGATATATACTTAAGTGTTACGATTGCCATTTTAGTACTAACCTACTCTGTGGGTATAATTATCGTTGGAAGAAAGGACTTTATCCTGCAGATATGAGTTACATCTCCCAACTGTGTTATTTGGTATAGTAACTTCAGTCAAGAGAGACTGAAAACTGTTTAAAATATATTTAGCGGAAGGCAAAGCAAAGATATGTGGTTAGCAATTGTAATAAAAATGAGGTTAGTTATGCTTTAAGCGGTTCTTTATTTTCATTTACTTCTAGCACATGGAAGACTTTGATGGAACTGGTGCAGGTAACTGTTTTTAACTCTTACTATAGTACAATGCGATCGAATTATAAAACATGACTATATACTAGACTGAAATCGGGGGGGGGGGGACGGGACTATTTACCATAATTCAGTACGCTGGAATTGATCATATCAGTTTCCCATGTTTTTTCAAAGCAGAAATGTGGGAACTCTAATCATTAAGAAAGGGGGGGAAACCCTAATATTGTTGGTGAATCAACTTAATTTTGATATGTAGATTAACCAAACCACATAGGTGCCATGCGGGTCTCTTCCCCAAAGATGGAAATTTTAGCTTCCTGACTGTTATATTGTATCATGCCAGCTCAGCCCTTCTTGCTGGTGAAATTTGCCACTCTTGGCTTTCTTTATGAATAGTGAAGTTAGTTATTGTAAATAGAGTTGTGGTTTCCACTAGTCATGGCTGCATAAACCCTGCATGGTTCTTCTTAGAATATGCGTTGACTTATCTGCATGAAGTTTGAAAGAATAGATCTTTTATCTGACACTTTCTTTTTTCCCCTAGAAGGTGAATCTTCAGGATTAGAAACCTTAAGTGGTCACAAAAGGTACAGTTGGCAGCTGTTTTGTCTTTTTGTACCTTTCTTGTTTTATGTGACAACTAATCTATTTTATTTTCTGTAAGAGGGCGTGGCTCAGATGGAGATGTAAATGAACTTTTAAAGAAAGTACCACGTGTGAGCCTGGAGCGCTTGGATGTTGACCTTAATCCTGATACTCAGCCACCAGTCTTCAAAGTTTTTCCTGGAACAACGAATGAGGATTATAACTTAATAGTAATTGAGAGAGGCAATGTTCCAGGGGAACCTATTGTGAAAGTAAGTGGTAACATGTTCACTGAAGTAGCATAATGTTTACATGTACTTCCCAGTGAAATTTGATCCCTTGCATTAGCTAGCTTTTAAAACTAGTATGGCTTTCAGGCCAATGTTTGCTAGCATTGTGCTATGTTTCAAGAGTATGATGAAATCTGACTGCTTTTTACATAACAGTAGTGACATTGTCTTTCAAGTCTATTGGTGTACGATTTATTTACAGTATAAGTTTAGTTTTTCCATTTGCAGTGCATTATTAGTGATTTGTGTTCCTCTTCTAGGAAGAGGCCATGGAAACTGGAATCGGTATCCCCATCATCGAACCTAGCGAAGAAAAGCCCAGCATCAGTCGCCCAGATGGCTTTACAGAGGCTTTGCAGCCTTCCATCCGCCCATCAAGTGTGGCCAGTGATAGCGCGTCTTCTGACTTCCAAGGCTCTAACAGTGGTACTTTTTCAGAAGCTGGTGGTGCCAATTACTGTAAGGTCTGCCAGAAAGGAGGGGTTCTTCTGTCATGCTCCCACTGCAAAACATTCTTCCACAGAGACTGTCACCTTCCATCTGTTGTGGAGATTTCAAGGTATGAATTAGACGTTTTGGCTTAGTTTGGTTTAAACACACTTCCAAGCAGACCTATGAGGTGGTGAAACATCCTCTTAGTTATCCCTAATGGAGAACTTTGTGTATATGTAACTTATTGCATTATTCCCTATCATTTAAGTGGTGAGTGGAAATGTATCCTGTGCCAAGACGTTCCTATGACTGATCGAAGTATGGATGTCCTTCCAGTAGCAGAACAAGATCCCAGTAAGCTATCATCAACTGACCAAAAGGTTAGTCTTCTTTATGGTTTATTCGCTGTTTTTAGGAAAAACATGGTGTTTGCTCGGTAGCACAACATTCCCAAAGCTTTATCCCTTTTTGCTTAACAATTGACTGGACTCCAAAGCTCAACAGATAAGCATTTCTGGGCCCTGACAATGACACCCTGCCAGGGCACGGCTGAACATTAGTTATCTTGTCGTCCTGCTTTGTTTTCTCTTAATATACCCTGTTCAATAAGGGCTTCAAGTTCCACTGGTTCAACAAAAGTACTGTCCTGGGGCTGTTTTAACCTAACTGATGCCAAACTAACTCTGTAACAGACATGCAATAGTGTGTGTATATTATATATAACGAATGGATATACATTAGTTTGAATATTTCACTTGTGTGCTCTATTCATTGTGGGGTTTTTCCTTCCAGAAATGTGAGCGCTTATTGTTGGAGCTACTTTGCCATGAACCCTGCCGTCCTTTCCACAGGCTATCATCTGGGGGGGTAAGTTTTAGTAATGTCTTAACTGCATTTGAATAACCCTCAGCTGCGACTATCATTGTTTCCAGGTTAACACAAACCTTCCAACTGAGGTTGTGGCTTTTCATAGTGCCCCGAGATGTTTTGTCACTCGCTACATTCACTTAAATGACAGATCGAGTGCTTGTCGTCTCCCTTGCGGGGTTCTAATTTTAAAATTTTAATTCTAGGGTAATGACCCAGTAATTGATTTGACAGTGATTCGCGCTAAGCTGCAGCAAAAAACATCGCCTTCATATACCACGCCTGAAGACTTTGTTCGAGACGTATGGTTGATGTTCAGAAACGTCAGCAAGTTTGCAGAGGTACATTTTATCAGTTGTGTGATATTTATTTGGGCGACATTCCCTGTTCAAGCACTATACTGAGCAGATTCTTTATGGCCGTGCAATGGTTTATACACTCAGTGAGTGCTCCCAAAAAATAGGAAAAAAGTGCTAATGAAGTCAGTTACTCCTTTTGTCAGTCTCTGGGTTGGTAATTGAGACAGAGCCAGTGTGTGGTATATAACGGACAGTTTTAGGAGTCTAGTAGTTTGGGATGGAACACCTAAAAAAAAAAAAAAAAAAGTGGTGCAGCTGCTTAAAAACATATTGTGAAAAAGTAAATGTCGCCAATAAATGTAAATCAGTTCTCGTTTACAAGTGCCTTACATGTTGTAGTCGGTGATATTCAATGGGTCTTTTTTTTTTTTTTTTTTGCATGTTAATCTGAGAAACTTCGGAGTCTTTGTAAATACTAATCATATTTTTTTTAATTTAAAACTAAAAGGACAAAGCTGTGGTGCAATCAATCATCGAACTTCAGTCTTTCTTTGAAGCAAGGCTAAATCTACTTTTTGGTGACCGCAAGTTCTCAAGTCTCCTTGGGGAACCAGTAAGTGAAGAGGATCCACAAAGTATCACTCAAAGAAGTTCCCCGATGAGTACCACCAGTGAGAGCGTATCGTCTGTCAAGAATATTGCGGACCAGGATTAATCGCGCATGGCTGCATACCTGTAGTTTAATGACCGCAGACATGCACATACCTTTCATATGATGTCATGTCTTTGCTAATGACTGGAGAGTTTGAAATGGAAGCGTGTGCTTGCCACTAAACATGGACACTGTTGTAGGCAGTTGCAACTGCTTGGGAGAGGGCAGTTCTTGTAAAAGTAGGCCTGGTTTAAAAAGGAAAAAAAAAAAATGTAGTTAAGGTCTTATTTGTTGCGTTACACAATTTAATGAGTCTCCTGTCCTCTCCCTTCATTGGGAGTGACGTTCTGCCCTCTAACCCTGGGTTACACTATTGGATTTTTCAGTCCTCCGACTTTTAAACATTTCACTAAAAAAAAAAATATGGACCCTTCCAAACAGGTGAAGTATTTATACTCTGGTTAGTCTTTGTACCACATTCAAACTTTTCATTTAGTGTTGTATCTGCTTTGTACTGGAAACTGATTCCTTTAAGTTGTCAGTGTTTCTCGGTTAGCTTATCGTTATATCTTGGATATCATGTTAAATGTGTCACGACCTCATTAAATGTGTTTTGTAAGAATATTGTTCTTCGTTAATAGGGCTAATAAAATCCCAGGAATCGGGTAACCACAGCTCTTATACCTTCCGGGCAAAACAAGATATTGGCCCCAAAATGTTGTCCGTGTCTAATTTCTAGTTGCATCTTTCAATCTCAAATTATAATTTCCATTTCCAAAATTGTAAATTCCAGTCTTTTGTGACAACAGCCCAATTCAGGACCAAATCTTGTGACTTATTTTCTTCTAAGTACGCACTACCTTGTACAGGGGTGTTTCATCCAATATATTGCCCATACAGGAATGACGAATTAAACAAAATAACCTTGAACTGGGAAAGGCTATCCAGAAAAAAAAAATCCACTTTCGCCTGCATGATTTGTAAATACAGCAGTTTTATTGTTTGTTTTTTTTGGTGTTTTTTTTGTGTATAAAAGAATGGAAAGCTGTCAGCAAGTGTGGCATTTTGTTTTAAAAAGAGCCACTTACATCTGGCTTCTTTGTTTAAATACTCAATTTAGTAAGCTATGTCCTAGTTCTTGGTTTAGCAATGTTAGTGGCAAACTATTACAATACATTAGTTTTAAACCTCCCATACTGGCAAGAAAAGAATCAGAAGTATCATGATTATTGGGTACATCTTGCAAAAGCACTAACACTAGCATACGTTATTTTTCTGTCTAGATAGTTCATATCATTGTCTTATTTTTATTTTTTTTATCTAAAATCGCATTATGGCTATTTCCGCTGCAAACAGTAATTATGTTAATGAAGTATCCCTCCGACAAGCTCTAAGGCTGAAAATCCTACCAAAATAAAACGGTTTTGTGTGTAGTTTTCCAGGTGGTGGTGGTGCATATTCAGGGAACAATGGCTCATTCTGGGTGTTTATTTTAAATATTTAACACCAGCTTGCTACTCCCACCCCTTAACTCTATTTCCAGCCCCCTCTGACTACCACATAAGCATCCCTGTTTCCAAATCTGGTTTGATTGCTGCAAAACCACTTATTAATCTGCTTTTTCCCTCAGTGGTTCCTTGTTTTTGTGCCTTTTTTCCTCTCAAATCTTCATAGGCTTCTTAACCCTGCATACGGGAGACTGTGCTTTCCTGAAGAGTAATGCACGTACGAAATGTCCATTTTATATTGGAAAGTAAAAAAAATTGAAAAGCTGAAGGATCAAACTTTAGTAGGTCAATAAGCAGTTCCACGGTTGGTTTTTTCTTAGCCCTGTCTATGGAACCATCCTTGTTAATAAACGGTTTCAAACACAAGTCTAAAGTTTCTTTTATTACCAATGTACTCTTTAGCCCGATGTGCTGTTTTGTTTGCCTAGCTGTTGACGGTTTTTGTTTTATTTGTAATACACTTAAGTGTGCATCGGTTACAGTGGCATTTATTAACGTTCTCGCATTCCTTTTATGATGCTTGTATATTTTAGAATGCTTTCATGTGGAATAAACAGTTGAAACGTGGATAAATGGCTTCTTTGCATGTAGTAACATTGACCGAGAAATGCAAGTGTTAAACGGGAGTCTAAACAATATCTTGGGAATGGATGCCTGAATGTACACATCACCTGGGTCTATATGTCATTGAGGAACAACCAGTAGCCTCTGCTAAGTTGTGGACGTGCAGCATCGAAGTCCCGGGACTGGCCCATTCACTGATTTTTCTCTTTAATTAAATGTTGGGTTTAGCTTACTTACGAATCTCGGTTCAGCGTGTGCCCCGTATTCATGTTTTCATGGAAGCCCCGAGGATATATTTCTTACACAGTGCTGTGTAAGTCCTAAACATCAGGGTCCATAGATGTGGTGGTGGATGTGTAGAACAGCTTCCTATCAGAAGTGGTAGATAGAATTTAAGCATGCACGGGATAGGCAAATAGTTATTCTGAATCAAAGGCGAAATCAATGACTGAATAAGGTCTGAGTCTCTACATCAGGATAAACGGGCAGATTCTAGGTTTGTAACTAGTGCTAACCTCTAGCCTCATGCCAGGATTTAGTTTTCTCTAACATTTATTTTACATTTGACAGCACGGATTTAAGCAGCGATCATGATTACTTATAAGAAGTATTGAAAATAAAATATTTAAATGAAAAAAGTAACCCGGGAACCAGAGCGCACGCACTGAATAGACTTGTGGCCAATGCGCGTTACAAAACTGGACTATCACGGCTTCCGTACGAGACCCGTTACTCAATTTCCGATTGTTTCTTGGTTACAACCAATCGTTGTATCACTTCCGGGTCGTGTGCGCATGTAGCCTGTAATGTTCCGCAACTGTTCGCGACTTTGGCGCTTGCGTTCTGTCAGATGACGTATGTTCCCTCCGAATACGCCCGAGTGTTTCCGGAGAGTCTCGACGGCAGACGCGACTGTTTCCGAAGCTGCGCAGTAAGCGGCGAGGCGAGTTGAGCGGCCGCAAAGCTCAGGGTTTCCAATAGCTGCCGGGTCCAGGGAGAAGGCAGCATCTTGGGAGCCGCGAAGCCCTTCGTGTGGCACCTCTGACTGACACCCCACGAAGCCAGCCTGATCAGCAACAGCCGTGATTACCCAGGCGGCTTAACAGGAAAGCTTCCCGGATCCGGCCTGCTCCGCTCCCTGGCCTGTGTGTGCTAGACAGAGAGGAAAGGGACGGAGGGAGGCCGGGAGTTGCCCCCGGTGCGGGACATAGAGAGAGCGCCAGGCGGCTGAGGGAGGTGCGGGCCCGCGGGGGATACCAAGCAAACATGATCAAACTATTCACCCTGAAGCAGCAGAAGAAGGAGGAGGAATCGGCCGGAGGCACCAAGGGGAGCAGCAAAAAGGCGTCAGCCGCACAGCTCCGCATACAGAAAGGTAAGCTGGGCCTCAGTGCCGCCGGGGGGCGCTGCAGACATCGAGGTACCCCTTCCCCCATACCCCCATACCCCCATACGCTGCAATGTTACTCGGTAGCTGTGAAGAGTTCCCAGATCACTGGGGAGGGGGAGTGCACTCCCGTGGGATGTTACTGCGAGGCATGGGAGGGCAGTCCTACTTTATTATACTGTTAATAAGGAGGCTAATGCGGGTCCTCAGAATGCAGCGAGGCTGGAGAGACTACTGCCACGCCACCATTACTGTGTGACAATGGGAGTTGCGCTCTGGCGGTGTGGTCTCGGGGGGAGGCGGTGGGAGTTTTGCGCTCTGGCGGTGTGGTCTCGGGTGGAGGCGGTGGGAGTTTTGCGCTCTGGCGGTGTGGTCTCGGGGGGAGGCGGTGGGAGTTTTGCGCTCTGGCGGTGTGGTCTCGGGGGGAGGCGGTCGGAGTTTTGCGCTCTGGCGGTGTGGTCTCGGGGGGAGGCGGTCGGAGTTTTGCGCTCTGGCGGTGTGGTCTCGGGGGGAGGCGGTCGGAGTTTTGCGCTCTGGCGGTGTGGTCTCGGGGGGAGGCGGTCGGAGTTTTGCGCTCTGGCGGCTGGAGTTTTGCGCTCTAGTGGTGCGGTCTCTGGGGGAGGCGGTGGGAGTTTTGCGCTCTGGCGGTGTGGTCTCTGGGGGAGGCGGGTGGAGTTTTGCGCTCTGGCGGTGTGGTCTCTGGGGGAGGCGGTGGGAGTTTTGCGCTCTGGTGGTGTGGTCTCTGGGGGAGGCGGGTGGAGTTTTGCGCTCTGGCGGTTGGAGTTTTGCGCTCTAGTGGTGCGGTCTCTGGGGGAGGCGGTGTGGTCTCTGGGGGAGGCGGTGGGAGTTTTGCGCTCTGGCGGTGGGAGTTTTGCGCTCTGGCGGTGCGGTCTCGGGGGGAGGCGGTGGGAGTTTTGCGCTCTGACGGCTCTCTGTATCCTGTCAGTGTAGGCTTTAATCAATGAAAACAATTCCTTAGTAACTTTTGTCGCTTAGTGTAGATCCTTTCCGTTACTCGCCTAGTAAAGCTCCCTTTCTCTCTCATTTCCCTAGACCGCGTTTGCTTTTAGTAATTTCCCCACAAACAGTGAGTGGCATTTTTATTAATATCCGGTATCCCTTGCTTTTGTTTCAGATATTAATGAACTAAATTTGCCGAAGACTTGTGAAATAGAATTTCCTGACCATGATGATCTCCTAAATTTCAAGCTAGTCATCTGCCCCGATGAGGTAAGCGTCGGCTGCCGGCTAAAAGCGGCCTGGTCCTTCTGCAGTTGTTGCTAAATTCGTATGGAGCTGAGATTGTTGACACTCACCACGTTGGCGCTTCTTGGGGCAAGTCAATAAGGTTCTATTTTTCAAGTTTATGAACTTTATTTTTTTTTTATTTTGGTATGGCCCCCCTGCTAATGCATGGGGGGGGGTGCTGCAGAATTCCCATCCCCCATCTCCTGAGCTTGCGGGTGTGTTCGGCCAAACACATCTCCAGGTGCCTGTCCCCGCATGGTATCTGCTACAGCCTTGGCTTAGCAACAGTGCAAGGGGGATTTCAATGCTAATCCTCTCTTGCCACCGATTGGCCGTATGAACCAGCCAATGACTGGCCTGAAAACTGGACCATGCAGCGGTTGTTGGGTGGGATATGCTTTATTTTTATTGGTTGCCGGTGAAGAATACATAATAAATCACATTGGTGAACTGCATGGGACTCTAGCGTACCGTCCTTTGCTGAAACTGTCATGTTCTACATCTAATTCAATATTTAACCAGTTTTATAATGCATTTTTTTTCTTGTTTATCCAATTTTTCTGCAAGGGTTTCTACAAGGCTGGAAAATTTGTTTTCAGTTTTAAGGTAAGATTGTGACCTATGTAATGAGTATTTAAGAGCAGTACTTCATATCGCACGTGATCCATACAAACAGCCAGTCCTATATCTGTTGCGTTTGTATTTCTGGTTTTGGTTATAGAAATATATTAGGACTATTTCATGTTCTTTCATACAGCTGAATGTGGAATTCTAAAAAGATTCTTAAGTAACTTTTAGGAAGCAAAGTAAAACGTGTTTGGATATCCGTGAAAATGACGCTTTTCAGTTATTAAATGCATGTGCTATTATTTCCAGGTGGGACAGGGCTACCCACATGACCCGCCAAAGGTCAAATGCGAAACCATGGTATATCATCCAAACATAGACCTAGAGGGCAATGTCTGCCTAAATATTCTAAGGTATGTACATGTTCCAGATGTCCTGAATGAGTTTGTAGTTCTTCTCTGTGATTTAGTGGCGTTAAGTTGCGGCATTAAACTTCCCTTTTCATGAAATTTATCCAAAATGCAGCATGTCGCCTATTGATTGAAAAGCTACATACGTGGAGCATGCCAGGGAAGCTATATGTCAGGGGTGTCCAAGTTTTTTCTGCAGTGGGCCACTTAATCAGAATTGTATACGTGCGCGGGCCGCACTCATTTTTCACTGTGACAAAAAATATGGCCTTTAATAAAATATGCAGATTAAAATAAAGTAAAATGACACAAAACCTTTACTCTTCCTCTCACTGATTTCTGGGCCTTGAAAGTTTTGCGACTACAAATTCAGGATTCCCTAGATTTATTCTAGGGATGAACTAAAATGAAAATTCTGGACCAAAACATTCAGGGTTCACTTAGCCAAAACCGAAAATGACCCCCACCTTTAAAAATACTAATAAAAACTCACATGTTTAATAAAAGTAGGTAACACGCAATTGGACAAAATTAGCAATATGACTTGGCATGATAGGAGTGTGATTGCTGTTAGCCTAGGCAACCAGTAAATGCTGGTACCTAGGCATGATGGGACTGTGCTCGCTGTGATTGCTGTTAGCAATCACACTCCTATCATGCCAAGTCAGCCAGTACATGCTGGTACAGGGTGGCTGTAAGTGATGTGCAGACCCCATACTGCTGGCAGCATCACTACACAAGGGGGGCAGCTAGCTAGGTTTCAGCATGTACTGGCTGACTTGGCATGATAGGAGTGTGATTGCTAACAGTAGTCACAGTCCCATCATGCCTAGGTTCCAGCACTTACACATCCATCCAGTAAATGCTGGAACCTAGGCATTATGGGACTGTGATTGCTGTTAGCAATCACACTCCTATCATGCCAAGTCAGCCAGTACATGCTGGTACAGGGTGGCTGTAAGTGCAGACCCCATACTGCTGGCATTATCACTACACAAGGGGGGCAGCTGGCCAGGTTTCAGCATGTACTGGCTGACTTGGCATGATAGGAGTGTGATTGCTAACAGCAATCACAGTCCCATCATGCCTAGGTTCCAGCACTTACACATCCATGCTAACACACACACACACACACACACACTTATTCATATAATCATTAATTCACAGATTCATTCCCTCAATCACACACACACTGATTCAAACACCCTCCCCACCCCCTTACCTGTACTGCAGCTCCCTCGATGCCGCTCACAGACTTCAGCAGGGGGCGCGGCCTCCCTCTGCCTTCTCTGCTAAAGCACAGAGGAAGTAGGAAGTCACGTGAACTCCGCTTCCTCTGTGCTGTCCAGAAGACCCTCCCACAAGTAAGTAGCAGGGCTTGAGGTGCGGCTCGTGTAAGATCGGTTGCCCTGGCTGCCGATCTTACGCGGGCCGCACCTCGAGGTCTCGCGGGCCGCATTTGGCCCGCGGGCCGCATGTTGGACGCCCCTGCTATATGTGTTGTATAAGCAGAAGTGCAAGCAAATGTATAGCTCATGGAAGAGAAACTATGTAACAGACTCTTTCATTATAAGGAGTAATGTTCCTCTATGGCAGGGGTGGGCAATTAATTTTCCCATGGGGCCACATGAGAAATTGGAATGGTTTTAGAGGGCCAGACCTCTACAAACTACAAACTCCGAAGCCTTGTCCATTTTGTTAACTTATGTGCTGTTTAATAAAGTTATTCAAGCCTACGTCATTGGTAGAGGTGCTTGAATAAGTAAGGCCTGAATAACTATTAGCACAGCACAGAAGTGAACAAAATGAACAAGGCTTCGGAGTGCATACCGTATTTTTCGCTCTATAAGACGCACCTGCTGATAAGACGCACCTAGATTTTAGAGGAGAAAAAAAAGGAAAAAATATTTTGAGCTAAAAAATGGGCTAAAATATTTATTACAATAACTGAATAAGCTATGAACACAGTAAGACACACGCAGTAAGACACACACAGACACAGTGAGACACACACAGACACAGTGAGACACACACAGACACAGTGAGACACACACAGACACAGTGAGACACACACAGACACAGTGAGACACACACAGACACAGTGAGACACACACAGACACAGTGAGACACACACAGACACAGTGAGACACACACAGACACAGTGAGACACACACAGACACAGTGAGACACACACAGACACAGTGAGACACACACAGACACAGTGAGACACACACAGACACAGTGAGACACACACAGACACAGTGAGACACACACAGACACAGTGAGACACACACAGACACAGTGAGACACACACAGACACAGTGAGACACACACAGACACAGTGAGACACACACAGACACAGTGAGACACACACAGACACAGTGAGACACACACAGACACAGTGAGACACACACAGACACAGTGAGACACACACAGACACAGTGAGACACACACACACAGTGAGACACACACAGACACAGTGAGACACACACAGACACAGTGAGACACACACAGACACAGTGAGACACACACAGACACAGTGAGACACACACAGACACAGTGAGACACACACACACAAACACAGTAAGACACACACACACAGTAAGACCTCCCTCCCTAACCCCCCTTCTCAGTATCTCCCCTCTAACTCCCTAACCCCCCCTTCTCAGTATCTCCCCTCTAACTCCCTAACCCCCCCTTCTCAGGATCTCCCCCCCCCGCCCCGGTCACTTACCTTAAACTCCTGTGTTGGAAGCGTGAGGCGTTTGTCTCGGGTGCCGGCGCTTCACTGCTGATCGCCGGCGTCTGACGTCATATGCCGGCGCCCAGCGTAAAGCGCCGGCACCCGAGACAAACGCTTCCAACACAGGAGTTTAAGGTAAGTGACCGGGGCGGGGGGGGACACCGGACTCATTGGTGAGTCACCAGGACACTCTTTGCGGGCCGGTCCGAGCTATTCAGCGGGCCGGATGTGGCCCGCGGGCCGTGCTTTGCCCAGGTCTGCTCTATGGCTTCAAAAGGGAGGGGGGGGGATTTAGGAAATTTCAGGAATGCTGCCTGCTGGGGTCAGGATTCTGCTCTAAAGCTTCACGGCTTTCTTGCCTCTTTCCATCTTCAGGGGGAATCTCTATATCTATATACGGATTTCTATAGGCATGCATATAAATATCTATAGATGTGGGTAGGTGTGTGTATGTATATATATATATATATATATGTGTGTATATATATATATAACAGACATGGGCCAAACGTAACTGTTTCTATAGAGAAACAGGACTTTAGGTATTATACATTTTATATAATATATTATATATATATATATATTATTATATAAAATTTATAATACCTAAAGTCCTGTTTCTCTATAGAAACAGTTACGTTTGGCCCATGTCTGTTTAAAATCCCTATTGGCGTTTTTGGAAGCTTCCATTCGTTCCTATAGTTCTTGAAAACGTTTGATTTAGTTTGGCTTACAGACATCAAGTAACAGCCGGTACGCTCTTTAGCGTGCAACAAGTCATTTTCCTATTATATTACTGTTCAAAATTTTTGTCTTCTAAATGGGTACTTAGACAAAAATATATTTAACTATTATGTGGGGTATAGAGATGTCTTCTGATACTAAACCCCCTCTTTCTGTTTGCGCAGAGAGGACTGGAAGCCTGTACTTACAATAAACTCAATAATTTATGGCCTGCAGTATCTCTTCTTGGTAAGTATAGAAAATCGCTCTTAAAAGCAAAATATTTGTTTACTGTGTTGGATGATGCCTGCTTTATTGGGCAGTCGGTATATATTTTTTCCTTCCCAGTGTCAAGACAGCCTATATAGTTGGACGGTAAGGTATTGGGTTTAAACATAATACACAGAGGTCCTCCTTACAACAGCAAATTTTGTCTGTGAAAATGAAAAGCCCCCCCGTCGTATACACAAGGGGTCTCTGTGCCGTTCAATGCTTATGGTTGTAGATCGGTAATGTGCTTGTGACTGCTGTGAAAGAGTTTTGCCCATTCTGTGCCGCCTCTCTGTCCGTGTCATTGGCGGTCGTTAAAATTAATACAAGTTTAAATGTTCCTACTCCTTATGACATCTTGAAGATAACCTTTTAGGGTCTGTGGACCCCCTGGTATTCTATAGTTCGAGTTAGAGCGTGAATGTGGGCTTGCTGACATGAAAACACATGTAGTAACATCCAAAGAAACCAAGCTTTTGGAATAGTAAATATATATATATTTTTTATCAGTATTATATAATTTAATCACTTTATTATTTTCTGTGTGACTTAATACGTGGTCTAGGTGCCCATCTCATTGCACCAGTGTTCAAACATGTTCCCGTTACGTTATTAGTGTCATCTACACAGCATGTCACACAAACATGTTATAAAACAGACATATTTATGTAACTGTCCTATTTTGTGCTGTCTGTATATATGTGTGTGTGTGTGTATATAGATATATATATAGATATGTATTATATTATATATTAGAGATTGCGAGACTTAAGTCGATGCATTGTTTTCATCTTATGAAGCATAAGTGTTCCTCTTGAGACTCATTTTATTGGTATGAGAGGATGCCCTGTTTAAAGTACAGGTTTTGCTGATGGAATTTTGGAGCTTCCCCTACAAAGGTTTTGTCTACCTGGTCCCGAATGCTTTTGATATGATCGGGCTTAAACAGCGTGTTTGTTCTGCACATTAACTCTTTGCTTTGTGTGCTAGGAGCCAAACCCCGAAGATCCCTTAAACAAAGAAGCTGCTGAGGTTCTTCAGAACAACAGACGCCTGTTTGAACAGAACGTGCAGCGGTCTATGCGAGGCGGTTACATAGGATCCACCTACTTTGAACGCTGCCTGAAACAGAACTGAGCAGCTCTGAGTGTAAAACCCGCCATCCATCTGACCTGCCTTCCTGCCCCCATCCCCCTCATTCTCCCTCTCAACGCTCATTCATCGCACCATCATCCAACAGACCCCTTATTGCGGCTCTCTACTCCCAAAAATACAGCCCGAGCTCCTGATGTGGAAAGAATGAAGTAAAGTCCTTGTGTCTTCTGATTCCTGCTGCTAGCCCTCCTTTAAAGGGCACACTGCATGCACATATTGCAGTACCTGCCACACCATTATTTTGTTCCTTGTTACCTCACTATGCTCCCGTCGAGCATTTGCTTATCCTTTAGGTTAATAAATATTTTCCCTCCATTCACTCACTTTTTTATTTTTCGTGCCGTCTGGAAATCCCTAGCTCCAATCCATGCAAATGGCCAACGATTAAGAGCCAACAGAGTCCTTTTATTATTGCTATTTAGCTAGATTTTCTCTATGGCAGAGTTGTAACGTCCCTTGGATTGTTGCTACAGGCCTTTTCTTTGTGTTGGCACACAGCAATCTATATTTGAGGGACATTTTTTGTGGCCTTAAGCCTTAAAGAATAATTCTGGATCTTTTTCTTTTTTATATTTGTCCTTTAGATCTTTAGCTCTGTCTGTCCTCGGTTCACTTGCAGAAATCATACAGATGTAATGTATATATTATAAGTCCAATTTTTTTGACGTTGTGACCTTGTAAAGGCTCATAAGGCAGGAGCTTCCGCAGATGACCTGATCTGTAAGTCTTTAGTGACAGGGCAGAGGTAAAGTATGAATGAGATTCTCCATCATCTGTTCCCTTTGTCTTCATTCCTTCGCTGTAACCTATTCCTATACCCTTCCTTCACTTTGCGTGGGATCAAGATTTCTTTAAGTGCACGTATTTATTAATGAATGGCTTCAGTCTGGTTCTGTACACAATCTAAACGAGGGCTCTGCATACCTTGCATTTCCACATGAGGTTACTTTGGGTGGCCCAGGGTCACGATGGGCTATGTACTCATAAGCGTAGTATGATGCTATCAGTTTAAACAGGTTTTAAGGCCATCATCCAGCTGGCCCTTTATTTGTGGCAGCCACGCCCGGGCCCCGATCGGTGCTCTAGAGCACCAGGGGCCCCCAAGACACCCTTTCAGTTTTAGAGCCTCGTTCACAAAACTTTGATTGACGTATAACTGCAGTAATGGCTACAATTGTTTTGTGAATGAGACCCTTAGACCACGTGATGTGTATGGTTTTAAATAATAAAACAAAAAGACAAAAAATAAAATAAAATGTAAACCTGGTTGTTATCTGCTCTATTATTGCTGCATGGGTGGGGTTTGGGCACCGACGTAATGCTCTAATTTTAAATACCGTCTTTGATCGTTTTTTTATTTTTATTTTTTATTAACATTTACCGAATCGGCTTTATTTAGCAGAAAAACAAATTCTGGTAGATCCAGAGTTAGCAGGAGAGTTGTGTTTCAGCTCGTTGACTTCAATATACATTAGGAAGGTCCGGCCCCAGTGGGCTGCTGTAGCAGGAAGAGCCTGGCTATCCCTGGATAATGTATAGTTAAATCAGTGATTTCGTCAGCCTTTGAATTATACATTCATTATACAGGGCTGCTCAGCCTGTGTCTGCAGAAGGTTACTGTAGCACTGCTGGTCTCTCATAAAGTAACGGGGCACTGATCACATAATCAATGATTTATTATTTTATTAAGCGCCAACAAATTGTGTGGCGCTGTACAATATAAATGGGGCAGTTAATACGTACATAATATACATTAATGCAGACAGATACATCAGGAGGTGAGAACCTGGCCCGTTAACTGCCGTCTAGCCTCTTGGTACTTTATACGAAGCTCCTGGCAGGAATTGGTGGGCTTTTGAGGGCTCGGCTTATGAGCTTACAATCTAAGTGCAATAGTTCCCATTAACATGGATCGTAGAATGTGCTGCAAAGTAGACTTGCTTCTGGTAGATTTATTTACCTTCTGGTGGCATTTTAAGTTTTTTTTTTTACCTCTTTAATATTTGCCCAATAACAGAGAAAATAGATGAAAATCCTGACCCTAGAGAGCATTTTCCAAATCAGGGCAATTTAATATTTATAATATAATAATAATGTATTCTGGGTATTTCCCCCCCATTGCTGAATACAGTTTTTATATACGTGTTTTTTCCCCCCATTTATTTTGGAAATAAAGCCCTCCTATCTAGAATTTGGATGCATTCAATGAGAAAGAGGGACATTATGGGCGAGCAGAGACAGAATGAAAACATAAAAATCGAAAAGAGCACTTCTCCTTCCAGTGAGGAAGTTTTACTGCTCTGAGGGGGTGGTAGATAAGTGGAACAGCCTCCCAGCAGAAGTGACAGAAGGCACTACAGGGAAAATACCCGCAAACCGCACTTTTTATAATTTGGGCAAATGCGGCACTCGAGTTTTCAATGTGCTACAACTCTCATCAACCCGAGCCAGACAGATAACAGAACAAAAGACTACGTCTCGGGCCTAGACCAGGCAGTCCGCTATCCCGCCACCTCGAATCACTACGGGTAAATAACTCGCGGAGATCGCTCAGGGCCCTTATCCCACTAAATACACCTGACCTGTGCCAGCATCAAAGATGGCCGCCACACGCGTCACCGGCCGGCAGCGCGAGCCACATCGCGCCACATAGCACCTACGGACCCTCGTGATCTTGTCGTCACACAGCGGCGACACAGGAAAAGGAATATACGGGATCGGTGTGGAGAGGCCTCGGTCTGGCTGGGAAAGGTGCGTTGGGCGGGGGATTTGGATGCCGGGCCTGTGAGCCCCAAACTCCGGGCAGTGGGGGGACCTGCGGGTTTTCCATGTTCGGGGATGTTTGCTGCACCTTATTGACTCCTCTGGCTTCCCGTAATGATAAATCCAGCTTCAGGAAGAGCCCGAACTCCGCATATAGCCCCCGGGAGCAGGTGCTGCATTTACTCGGTGATCTGTAGAGCCCGGGGGTTTAATGACAGGGATCGGTGTTCGGTATTTTATTCCGAGCTGTAATAGTTAAAGCCCCTGATGTCCCTTATCTACAGGTGGGGATACTGCCAAAGTGTCCCGCTTTGTGACAGAAGTACCTCTTTCGTAGCTCAGAATATTTCTGCTTTAGTGTATATCACAGTATCCCACGCCGAGAAAGTCGCAGTGAAATGAACTCTTGTGTATGAAACCCGCGAAAGGTGCCGTATGTGAACATTAAACCCCCTGAAGCGTCACAATCTGGAAGACTAATGCATGCCCCCCAACTGTCCCGCTGGGGGGGGGGGGGCTTTCTTGTAAATAAAATAAACATTTTGCCACAAATCAGTGTTCCTAAATCTTATCGCCCTAGAGGTGTGTTTAAGATCCTTGGAAGCGACGTTAATGACCGTCAGATTTCTCGTATTATTTATACAGAGATGTCGGGTGAGAACCGTTCGTGCCTCTAGCTCGCCCCGTTTGGCGTAAAGACTCGATGTCCTGCCCAATGGGAAAGCGTGGTCGAAAATAATAAAGTAAATACAGTCCAACTTGGGTGTCCCGGGGTCTGTAGCTGGAGACAAGCATGTTGAATAATTACTGCTCAGAATCACTCGTGAGGTAATTTAGCTGGTGGAGACTCATCAGGTCCGTCCAGGAGTATCCAAGCTTTGAGGGGTTCCGTTCCTTCTTGTAGCGAGGTGATGACCTGAGATGCTCTCTTCTTGTGTATTAGAAGCTCGGAGGGAAAGCCTCGTCGGTAAGCAAAGTTCTGCTGCCTCAGAGCCGCTCTGATGATCCGGAACGAGCTTCTTTTCGCCAGGGTATGAGCGGAGAGGTCCGCAAAGATGGAGAGGGACCTGTAATGTCGTGGGTTTCCTCTCCATTTCTAACGGAAATCTCTCCTTAATTAAAAATAAAATAAATGCATTCTAGTGATGTCGGCCATGGGGGAGGCAAACAATGTGGTCTAATTCTGTGAGCTCTGGCAGAAGGGTCCTGGAAAAAACCTTTAACATAACTGTTGGGGGCTGATGGACTCTTCTATACCCCTGATCCTTGTCTTGTTGAGCCCATTACGATCCTCCATGTTGGCTGGCTTATTCTTCAGTTGATCTGCAAGGTCTTTGTAGGCATTAATATGATGTCCCATCCCCCGGAACCTGCATTTCCATCTTTATATCTTGCACAAAAGTCTTTTTGAAGTGAGCTTCTTAAGTCAACTAACACGACCTTTAATGTTTTTTCCTGTCAGTGGCTGGAGTTCCTCTTCAATCTCATCGTGGGCCCCTGGTCACTGAGGAGCCGAGGCCTCCTGTGCTTTTTTTGTTGGCCGCCTCAGAGCGCTGGTTGAAGAAGGCTTCAGATTTTTTGGGCTGGCTGGTTTTCGAGGACGTCTACGGTAAGTTTAGAAGCAGTTCGCGTGCCGACTGTTTTTCTGGAGCAGAGTTTAGCCCCCTCTGGGGTCTAATTCCTGGCACAGCCATCGTGAATGGTATCCAACCCCCCAATTATATTATTATTAATAAGGGGATCTCTTTACATATTTAATTTATAAGTCAAAAATAAATATTGCCCTAAAAATGATATATGCTAACAGCACACCGAATGTCTTGTCTCTTCCCTTTCTTCTTCTTTTAGGTAGTGACCTGAAGATATGATCGATATAAAGGCTTGGGCAGAGTACGTGGTGGAGTGGGCTGCCAAGGACCCCTATGGCTTCCTTACAACCATAATCTTAGCCCTAACCCCGCTGTTCCTCGCGAGCGCGGCGCTGTCGTGGAAATTGGCAAAAATGATCGAGGTCAAAGAACGGGAGCAGAAAAAGAAGCAGAAGCGCCAGGAGAACATAGCAAAGGCCAAGAGAACGAAGAAGGACTAAAGAATAGAAGGAACTGCAGAACATTACCAATGTAAATAAATCGGTTGTCGGGGAGACTTTCTATATATCTGTTTTTGTGCGGATTTTTCCCCCCTTTTTTTTCTTCTTCTTCTTTCTCTAACGGTTGAAAACGGCTTGACCAATCTGAACATTCAATACGGTGCTTTTAACCTGTAATTCCTGATTTTTATAAATTGCAAGCTCAACATTTCATCTCAGACATGCTATTTAAAAAATTTTTTTTGCAATAAATGTTCTCTTAAAGAAAACTATACCTTCTGCACCGAATCTGCGTATTTTAAACCAATGCGCTAAAGTCATTGACACGGTTCTTCCTCCTCACTCACCCGTTTGTGCCCAGATGGCTCCAGATATGCTTTGATGATCTTGGACCTTTAATACCTACTTTACTAGGTTTGATTTTCTTCTATTTTGACTTTTACGTTTCTATATCCGTATTATAAGGGGTCGGGGGTCAGATATGCGCCACTGGCCAGTAACCGGTGTAATGAGTACAGCGGAGATGAGAAAAAGCTGCGTTGGCTCATTTTAAAATTAGCCTGCGTGTATTTGGACTTGGAGCGAGACAAAATGTCTTAAAGAGTTAAATGTACAAATGGAAAATGACAGAACTAAAATGACTCAAAGCCGCAATATCTATAAAAATATATAATAAATCAAGATCAATAAACACAATGGAGGTATAACTGTGATAATATATCAGGGCTAGATTTTGTATGAATTTCAAATTTACCGAATGTTTGTAAATTTGGCTATTTGTAAGAAACCCCGAAAATGAGACCGGACCTGCCACAAAGCAGACTTCCGCATCTCCGTGGACATTACCTAGCGGTAACTTCTGGCAAAATGGTGGCACTTACAGTGACATCCTCTCCCTGATCCTCTGATCATGCATTTAGGCGGAAGTTAACCTGGCGGTTTATGTCCACGGAGATGCGGAAGTGTTAGGCAGGCGAGGTCGGGGGCCGTGCGGACTGCATAAAAGCATTAGGAGTACAAATCTTTTGTAATCACACAATGTTAAGGATAAGCAATTCAACCACAGCTTCCCGCATCCATGCGGACAAAAAGCGGAGGGCTGCCACCTTCCCGCAGAACTCTATCAGTCTTCAGGTGTTATTGCTGAGAGTGATAAGAGTTGTTACGCAGCGGGTAGCTTGCTTTTACCAAAGCTTGTAACCAAAACACCCCGCAGTATGGGGTCGGTAAGGCGCGCCGCCGCTCGTTTTATTACAGCTCCATCCATAAAGCCCGTGTAAGGGAAGGACTCCGCGTACACCGTTAATGAAACCCGGATAACTATGGTACTACTGTGTACTGCGCAGGCGCGGGTCGGGAGGCTGCGCAGGCGCAGTACGCTAGTACTGCAATCCTACAGCCAATTACCCGCAGACACTGTTAAGTGCCAGTATCAAAGATGGCCGCTGCACACGTCACCGGCCGGCTGCGTGAGTCACATCGCACCACATCGCATGACGTAGAGGCGCACCTGCGAGCCCTCGTGATCGTGTCGTCACGTAGCAGCAAAACAGGAAGAGACACAGAGAAAAGGATATACGGGACCAGTCCGGCTGGGAAAGGTGCGTTTGGGGTGCCTCTGTGTGGATGCGGGGGACTGTGAGTCCAAAACTCCGGGCAGGTGCTGCATTTACTCGGTGATCGGCCCGTTTAGGGATGATCTGTAGAGCCGCGGGGGGTTTAACGACAGGGATCGGTGTTCGTTATTTTTTTCTGAGCTCTAATGGCGGCCTTAATAGTTGAAGCCACCGATGTCCCTTATGTAAAGGTGAGGATACTGTTGAAGTGTCCCGCTTTGTGATAGAAGTCCCTCTTTCGTGGGAGCTCGGGAATATTTCTGATTGAATGTATATCACAGGATTCTATGGCGATAAGTGTCGCAGTGAAATGTAACCTTGTAAACAAAGTTGGTTATTCCTGTCCCGTTCTATGTAACTATCAATGGTTTGCAAAGTCACCTAAAAAGTCTTCTAAAAGCCCCGCAACTAAAGCAAAAGTGCCCCTGTGTGGCCGCCGGAGGTATCTGGAAATGCGGGTGAAGTCGAGACATTGCAGCAAACACGTAGGGTGTGCTCGACGGGCTCCGGCAGTGATCTCATCTGCCAGTAAAGCCGAGGTGGCCACCGGCTGATGTTTAACTACCATCCGCACGGCCGACGTCATCCGTCTGCATTAACGCATCATCGCCCCGGGGTTTAGCTCTGCGTGGGCTACTTTTGACCTCATCGCTGATGGGAATAGATTATTTTGGGACCAAAAAACCGTCATCAGTCGTATCAGACATGTTCTTTTTGTGCTTTAAATTTTAGTTCTATCTTAAGTTATCGACATGGATTTCTTGTTTGGACGTCGGAAAACTCCGGAGGAGATGTTACGCCAAAATCAGCGCGCTCTAACCCGGGCCATGAGAGAGTTAGACAGGGAGCGGCAGAAGCTGGAGCAGCAAGAGAAGAAGATTATAATGGACATCAAGAAGATGGCTAAACAGGGACAGATGGTGAGTGCCGTTTATTACGCCCCGAGAATCGCAACACCTTATTGCATGACGGAGTTATTATCACGCGATGATATATTTCTTGCCCATAAAACCGTTATATTAAGTGATTTTGGTGCAAGGTTGGTCTTATCATAAAACCGACCGGTCTTGTCCTGTTGCCATGGTGATTCAGCCACCTTTCAAAAGTTGTATCCGAGTGCAATTTTACACAAAACTCACAGTTTACCTCATAATTGCCTTAATATAGTAACAAAAAAACCCCACAGTTGATCAGAATATATAATTATGGTGTTTCTGGGAGGTTTTATGTTTTTTTTTTATTTTCTGTTTCGTTCCAGGACGCCGTGAAGATTATGGCCAAAGACTTGGTGCGGACTCGACGCTACGTGAAGAAGTTTATCATGATGCGAGCGAATATCCAGGCCGTTTCTCTCAAAATCCAAACTCTGAAGTCTAACAACTCGATGGCTCAGGCGATGAAAGGAGTAACCAAAGCCATGGCCACGATGAACAGACAGGTGCGGGGCCGCATCATTTAAACCCACACTAGTGAATGGAGTGAATGTGAGCTGCGCGGTACTGTAACTATGTCCTTAGTGGAACTGACACGCCATCTCCTTCTCCCTGCAGCTCAAGCTTCCCCAGATCCAAAAAATAATGATGGAGTTTGAGAAGCAAACCGAAATTATGGACATGAAGGAGGAGATGATGAATGACGCCATTGATGATGCCATGGGCGATGAAGACGATGAAGAAGAGAGGTAGGCTTGGGTTGTTCAAAAACATCCCTCGTTAAATCTGTACTGCGCTCCGTATCTCTGATGCGTGTTGGTTGGGCAGAGATTTGGATATATAGGTACTGTCTAAAAATGTTTATAACTAGTGTAAATAAATCTGTGAGATACACTTGTTGAGACGTCAGATGGGATGATGCTGATTTCGGCTTCTCTTCTTTCCGTGCAGTGATGCAGTCGTTTCCCAGGTCCTGGATGAGTTGGGTCTAACGCTGACAGATGAACTGTCCAGTGAGTACATGAGTAATAAATTAAATTAACTTATACACCCCGAAAGTCCCTTTTATCCCCAACTAGTGTTCACTGAACAGGTTTTCTTCTTAAGTACAATCCCTTTAAGTTCTTATGAGCCGTGCTTAACGTCTGGGTTTTTTTCTTTCTAGACCTCCCTTCAACCGGAGGGTCTCTCAGCGTGGCTGGGGGCAAGAAAGCCGAGCCTTCTGCTGCCTTGGCTGACGCTGATGCGGATTTGGAAGAAAGGCTGAACAACCTACGCCGGGACTGAACGTGTCTCAAACGGACTTCAGCTTTTATCTTTACTTCTTCTATGTGTTGGGAATTGGGATGATGTTTGGCTGTGAGCTCCGTGACCTTTCCGGCTGAGAGGAACACAACACGAAGGCCGACATTAAAGCGGCTGACTCTAATCTGCCTTTGGCTGTCCCTCGTTCCAGGCAAGGTCCTCTTCCATTGCCTTTCCAGTCAGCGGTAGCCTGTTGGTCGCTGGCTTTTATTCTTGATTCCCTTGCGTCTGAAATATACTCGTTCTGTTTTAATTATACCAAACAAAGAGATATTATTTAGACACGAATGTTGGTTGATTCTTTGAAGGATATCTCTTGTTCTTCTAGGAGGCAACTTGTATGATGACTGTATATAAAACCTTGTAGAAAAAGCAGAATGGTTCCTATCTTTCAGTTTCTCCCTAAGACGGTGCAATTTGATGTTAATCGAGGTATTTATGCTTGCGCAGTGTAGGCTTTTGGGATCAGAAAGGCCAAATTATTTGTACACTAAATACATTGATAAAAAAATCTTACGGCTCTTAGAGTAATTTATCTTCAAAACCCACGATGTGTCTGTTCTCCCTTTCATATATCCAACGTGTTTTTTCAATAAATTAAAAATAAAAAAAACCAAACATAAAACTAATAGTTTGCTGGATATATCAGCAGCAAGGAAAGAAAGACTGTTATGCGTCTGCCGTAATGCTCTATAAATGTTAAAATGTGTGACGTTGGTTATTCTGGGATATGATGTCCCCAAAGAAATGCCAATCTAAACTCGATTTTTCTTTTTTATCATCCTGTGATCTTGTTTAATCATTTGCAAGAAAGTACCATTTTAATACAGTATGTAGAATCCATTTTTCTGTAAAGAAATAGCTTTTTTTTATTATTTAAGAAAATAAGTCAGAAAGGAGGCTGAAGTAATTGATTTCCCGATCTCAGTGACGTGAAAAGCAATCATTTTATTTTTTCTTCTTTTACTCAGATTTCTAACTAGCATTTCAGCCTCCATCACGCTCGCACACTCCTTTTTCCGTAACCCAGTAGCTTATCCCATCTTTGATTCGGTGATCAGGTTACTGCCCGGTAGATGTATTTGCTATTACTGAGAGAGAGAAACCTAAATGATTACCGTCGGTGTAACAAACGTCTCTCTCTCTTTTTGCTCAAAGCAGAAATTGTTTCGATAACCGTCTGTCAGTTACCGGTGTTGCCCAGGCACCTCTGTTCGGAGCTGGCGGATGGTGATATACGGCTGTAATTAATTATTTAAAGTGATTCTGAGCTGTATTGCAATTAAACAGAATTCTATATACCTCTAATTATCCCGTCCTTAGTAGCGCTAATATTTCCTTCTCGTGGCGCTGTGTCATCTGTTACGGTGCAAACCCTTCTCCAATTATTTCCTAGGCGTAGAAACAGCTCCGGCTCCGTGCGATGGGGATATTCCTAGTGGTATTAGGACTGCAGTGTGGTTTTGTCCAGGAAGTATTATTATTATTTATAGTTTTATGTAGCGCCATTATATTCAGTAGCGCTGTACAATGGGATATCCCAGACACTCCCTGGTCTACCTATTTACCTTACCTTACAGTAACTCGTTATAAAATGAAGGTTTAATTATACGTCTGGAGTCCCTAAACTCCAGTTTGAGTAGAATCTCTGGATCTATGTTGTTGCAGGTGGGAGCGTCAAACATGAAGCTTCACCAAAACCAAAGAATGCCGCATTGCTATATAAATATGTATGTGTGTATGTATGTATATATATATATATATATATATATATATAATTGCCCGGCCATTGGCATTTCCAATGTTCTCCGTCTAATGCTTACTATATTTTAGCAACTATGAAAATATAGTGTTCCTTATGTTGATAACGGATCCAACATTACGCGCTGCAGGTTTCAGTCTTGTTACCATAGCAATTCTGCTTTTTTTCATCCTTTGTGTAACTTGATTATCTGCAAAAATAATAAACTATAGGCTGTTTTTGATGAAGGGGATGCTGTTGGGTTTTCTGTTGCGTTGAGAACTTCATGAAACAGCAGACTCAGGGGCGTACCTAGAGTATTTGGCACCTGGGGCGGATCCTGTATTTGGCACCCCCACACACACTTTAAAACTGCATAGCTTCTATCGTTATATACTGGCGCAGACACTGAAGGTGGTATAGCATTACTGTTATCATTATATACTGAGGCAGACATTGACGGTGGTACAGCATAACACCTACCACTATATACTGAGGCAGGCAATGATGGTGGTACAGCATAACACCTGTCACTATATACTGAGGCACACATTGACTGGTACAGCGTAATCCCTATCACTATACATTGAGCCAGACATTGACAATAGTGCAGCATAACTCCTATCACTATATACTAAGCCAAACATTGATGTGGTGTAGGCCTACCACTTCATTGTCTGGCTTAGTAGTAGGGATGCACCAAAACAAATTCTGGACTGAAACCGAAAATGCAGCATTTACCTGGCTGAAACCGAATATGACCCCCCCACCATAAAAACAAATCTAACACTTTTATTTAAAGTAAGTAACACACCAAAATAGGACAAGCATAACTCCTATCACTATATACTAAGCCAAACATTGATGTGGTGTAGGCCAACCACTTCATTGTCTGGCTTAGTAGTAGGGATGCACCGAAACAAATTCTGGACTGAAACCGAAAATGCAGCATTTACCTGGCTGAAACCGAATATGACCCCCCCCCCCACCATTAAATAAAAGTCTTAGATTTGTTTTTAAGTAAGTAACACACCAAAATAGGACTATATATATATATATATATATATATATATATATATATAATTAACAGCAATCTCACTCCTATCATGTCCAGGTTCTAGCATGTACTGGTTGCCTGGGCATGATAGGAGTGTGATTGCTGTCAGCAATCATATATATATTAATATTATTATTGTTCACATATGAACTCAGCACTGGAGGCATAGAATCAGACATACAAATCCTGTATTTGCAAGTATACAATAATAATGTATGGAAACATAGCATTGCAGGTATAGATCAACTGGAAATCATTTAAAAACTCAGCAATAAAGGTAGAGATAAAACTACAGGCATAGATGATAGGTTACACAACCCAAAGCCAGCCCTGGTGTCCACACTGCCCACATAGAACCTGACCAGCACCCGGATTACACACATAGGACCTGCCATCTTTGTCCCCAAACAACCTGGCCTGTGCCATCTTTGTCCCATAACCACCCTGTCTGTGTCATCTTGGTCCCCAAGGCTCAAACATCCTTCTGCCCTATCTACCCCTTCTCACTCCCTTCTGCTCTATCTACCCCTTCTCACTCCCTTCTGCCCTATCTAACCCTTCTTACTCCCTTCTGCCCTATCTACCCCCTATCCCCCTGTCTCACTCCCTTCTCCCTATCTACCCCCTCCTAACTATCTACCCTCTCCCCCCTTTGAAGTTCACTTACCTTTCAGGAGTCCTGCGGTGGGGGTGCAAGGCCTCTGTCTCCCAGCTCTGCCACTGTATGGAACAGTATAGAGTGATGGGAGTTATGATGTACTTTAGAGCATAATTATATAATGAAAGACATTGGAAATGGTACAGCATAACACCCATCACTCTATCACATTTATCAATCCACACTTACCAATCCACACATACTAATCCACTCTCACTCTCACTGAAACTGAATGATTTCCTCTTTTCTCCTTAGAGCAGTCAGCTCCTTTTCCTCATCTTCTTCAGTTCTTCTGTCTTCTTCCGGTTCAGAAGTCTCCCTATATATATATATATTTTTTTTTTTTTTTTACTTATTATTTTATCTTTATCACATAAATACATGTTTATGTACCTCCCTGTGATATAAAAACACTGTGAGCAGGTTAAAACATATACTATACATGTAATAGCCTTACTGATATTTTTGGGGGGTTAATGATATTTATATATTCACTGTAAGTTATTCTGCCGTGCTCACGCTGTTTACGTCAGTTCTTTTCATCTTATTACATGTAATTGGATTTTAATTGCACATGTGTTGATGACGTGCAATCTCACCACTCCTCTTCTTAACCTATTTAAGGGAAACAAATTCAGTGGTGCGTTATCTGTGATAAAGAGTGGGGTGCCGTTCGAAACGCGTCCAGATTTCGGGTCTCCTGTGCACTCAGGTGTGAACTATGTTTTTTAATATTGAAGTAAACTAAAGCTGGAAGTTTTTTCATTCAAGTGCTGGATCGACCCCTTCTTTTTCTTTGTGTTCATTCCACGAATCGTGTCCGTGCGGATCCGTGCAGACGAATATATAGGGAGGTGAGCTGGCTTTTGCATTTATTCACATGATCTGTAGAGCCTTGGGGATTTAACGACAGGGATCGGTGTTCGTTATTTTATTCTGAGCTGTTATGGCGGACGTAATAGTTGTAGCCCCCGATGTCCCTTATTTAAAGGTGAGGATACTGCCAAAGTGTCCTTCTTTGTGATTGAAGTCCCTCTTTCATGGGAACTCTGCTTGAATATATATCTGCTTGAATGTATATCACAGGATTCTATGGCGATAAATGTCTTAGAGAAATGAAACCTACTAAACAAAGTTGGTTATTCCTGTCCAGTTCTATGTAACAACAACGGTTTGCAAAGTCACCTAAAAACTCTTCTAAAAGCTCCGCAACTAAAGCAAAAGTGCCCCTGTGTGGCCGCCGGAGGTATCTGGAGATGCGGGTGAAGTCGAGACGTTGCAGCAAACACGTAGGGTGTGCTCGACGGGCTCCGGCAGTGATGTCATCTTCCGGTAAAGCCGAGGTGGCCACCGGCTGATGTATAACTACCATCCCCGTGATTCATGCCGTCCTCCGCGCAGCTGACTGCATAAAAGCATCATCGCCCCGGGGTTTAGCTCTGCGTTGACTACCTCTGACCTCATCGCTGATGGGAATAGATTATTTTGGGACCAAAAAATTTCACCAGTCGTATCTGACGTGTTCTTATTGCGCTTTAAATTTTAGTTCTACCCTAGCTATCAACATGGATAGTCGGAAAACTCCGGAGGAGATGTTACGCCAAAATCAGAGCGCTCTAACCTGGGCCATGGGAGAGTTGGACAAGGAGCGGCAGAAGCTGGAGCAGCAAGAAAAGAAGACTATTGTGGACATCAAGGAGATGGCTAAACAGGGACAGATGGTGAGTGCCGTTTATTACGCCCCGAGAATCGGAACACCTTATTGCATGAAGGAGTTATTATCACGCGATGATATATTTCTTGCCCATAAAACCGTTATATTAAGTGATTTTGGTGCAAGGTTGGTCTTATCATGAAACCGACCGGCCAGCGGGGCCTTGTCCTGTTGCCATGGTGATCCAGCCACCTTTCAAAAGTTGTATCCGAGTGCGATTTTACACAAAACTCATAGTTTACCTCATAATTGCCTTAATATAGAAACAACAAAAAAAACCCCACGGTTGACCAGAATGTATAATTATGGTGTTTCTGGGAGGTTTTACGTTTTTTTTATTTTTTTATTTTCTGTTCCGTTCCAGGACGCCGTGAAGATTATGGCCAAAGACTTGGTGCGGACTCGACGCTACGTGAAGAAGTTTATCACGATGCGAGCGAAAATCCAGGCCGTTTCTAGCAAAATCCAAACTCTGAAGTCTAACGACTCGATGGCTCAGGAGATGAAAGGAGTAACCAAAGCCATGGCCACGATGAACAGACAGGTGCGGGGCCGGACGGGCTTTAAATCTATTAATACGTTTACCTCCTTCCGTGATGACTGATAACCCTCAGTCACCTGTTACATGGTTCTTATAACCTCAAAATGACTATTCTCACCAGACACGTGCCTACTAAGTAATACTATAATAACTCGCACGGCATGATCCACGCAGTCTAATAGACCAAAGATCATTTAAACCCACACTAGTGAACGGAGTGAATGTGAGCCGCGCGGCACTGTAACTATGTCCTTAGTGGAACTGACACGGCATCTCCTTCTCCCTGCAGCTCAAGCTTCCCCAGATCCAAAACATAATGACGGAGTTTGAGAAGCAAGCCGAAATTGTGGACATGAAGGAGGAGATGATGAATGACGCCATTGATGATGCCATGGGCGATGAAGACGATGAAGAAGAGAGGTAGGCTTGGGTTGTACTGTAAGATCCGCCGTTAAATCTGTATGGCACTCCTTTGCCTGCAGCATCGGTATCTCTGATTGCGTTTGGTTAACGTGTGTTGGTTGGGCAGAGATTTGGATAGCTAGGTGCCTTCTAAAAATGTTTATCATTAGTGTAATAAATCTGTGAGATACACTTGACGGGGATGATGCTGATTTCGGCTTCTCTTCTTTCCGTGCAGTGATGCAGTCGTTTCCCAGGTCCTGGATGAGTTGGGTGTAACACTGACGGATGAACTGTCCAGTGAGTACATGACTAATAAATTAACTTATAAACCCCGAAAGTGCCTTTTATCCCCAACTAGTGTTCACTGAACAGGTTTTCTTCTTAAATGCAATCCCTTTAAGATCCTATGAACCATGCTTAATGTCTGGGTTTTTTCTTTCTAGACCTCCCTTGAGCCGGAGGGTCTCTCAGCGTGGCTGGGGGCAAGAAAGCCGAGCCTTCTGCTGCCTTGGCTGACGCCGATGCGGATTTGGAAGAAAGGCTGAACAACCTACGCCGGGACTGAGCGTGTCTCAAACGGACTTTAGCTTTTATCTTTACTTCTTCTATGTGTTGGGAATTGGGATGATGTTTGGCTGTGAGCTCCGTGACCTTTCCGGCTGAGAGGAACACAACACGAAGGCCGACATTAAAGCGGCTGACTCTAATCTGTCCCTCGTTCCAGGCAAAGTCCTCTTCCATTGCCTTTCCGGTCGGCGGTAGCCTGTTGGTCGCTGGCTTTTATTCTTGATTCCTTTGCGTCTGAAATATACTCGTTCTGTTTTAATTATACCAAATAAAGAGATACAAAAAGCAGAATGGTTCCTATCTTTCAGTTTCTCCCTAAGACGGTGCAATTTGATGTTAATCGAGGTATTTATGCTTGCGCAGTGTAGGCTTTTGGTATCAGAAAGGCCAAATTATTTGTACACTAAATACATTGATAAAAAAAAATCTTACGGCTCTTAGAGTAATTTATCTTCAAAACCCACGATCTGTCTGCTCTCCCTTTCATATATCAAACGTGTTTTTTCAATAAGTTAAAAATAAACAAAACCAAACATAAAACTAATAGTTTGCTGGATATATCAGCAGCAAGGAAAGAAAAAGACTTGGTCTGCCGTAGTGCTCTATAAATATTAAAATGTGTGACGTTGGTTATTCTGGGATATGATGTCCCCAAAGAAATGCCGATCTAAACTAGATTTTTTTGTGATCTTGTTTAATCATTTGCAAGAAAGTACCATTTTAATAAAGTATGTAGAATGCATTTTTCTGTAAAGTAATAGCTTTTTTTATTATTTAAGAAAATAAGTCAGAAAGGAGGCTGAAGTAATCTCAGTGACGTGAGAAGCGATCATTTTATTTTTTCTTCTTTTACTCAGATTTCTAAACTAGATTATTATTATTATTATTATTTTTTTTTAAGAAAAGAAGTCAGAAATAAGGCCGCTAAGAGCTGGCGGATGGTGATATACGGCTGTAATTAATTATTTAAAGTGATTCTGAGCTGTATTGCAATTAAACAGAATTCCATATACCTCTAATTATCCCGTCCTTAGTAGCGCTAATATTTCCTTCTCGTGGCGCTGTGTCATCAGTTACGGTGCAAACCCTTCCCCAATTATTTCCTAGGCGTAGAAACAGCTCCGGCTCCGTGCGATGGGGATATTCCTAGTGGTATTAGGACTGCAGTGTGGTTTTGTCCAGGAAGTATTATTATTATTTATAGTTTTATGTAGCGCCATCATATTCCGTAGCGCTGTACAATGGGATATCCCAGACACTCCCTGGTCTACCTATTTACATTACCTTACAGTAACTCGTTATGAAATGATGGTTTAATTATACGTCTGGAGTCCCTAAACTCCAAATTGAGTAGAATCTCTGGATCTATGTTGTTGCAGGTGGGAGCGTCAAACATGAAGCTTCACCAAAACCAAAGAATGCCGCATTGTTCTCTCTCTCTCTCTCTCTCTATATGTTGCCCGGCCGTTGGTATTTCCAATGTTCTCTGTCTAATGCTTACTATATTTTAGCAACTATGAAAAGGCGGTGTTCCTTATGTTGAGAGCGGATCCAACATTACCCGCTGCAGGTTTCAGTCTTGTTACCATAGCAGCTTATTTTTCATCCTTTGTGTAACTTGATTATCTGCAAAAAGAATAAACTGTAGGCTGTTTTTGATGAAGAGGATGCTGTTGGGTTTTCTGTTGCGTTGAGAACTTCGTGAAACAGCTGCCAGCGAGGGATGAGCCGGTTTGCTCTCTGCATCCGGCTCGTGCCCTGCTCGTGTCAGTTTCGATCAGGTATCTGCGTCACAGGAGATAAAACTTGTCTTTCCGGCTGTGATGGGTTCGGAATGTCTTCCCGTGATGGTAATGTGAGGTTACTGGTGTCGGGTACAGGAAAAACCAGTGGCGCCACCCAATGTTTTGGGGATCGAGATCCCAACGAGGTGAATTAATAACCGCCTACGTTTCCAATACACGATAAAGACTTGTATTCAGTGTCCCATCTCCAAAACACACCATGCAGCTCATCTCCACAACCCCCATTGTCTCTGTTCTCCCTTTCATATATCTAAAGTGTTTTCAATAAATTAAAAATAAATACCCCCCCCCAAAAAAAACAACAGCAGCAAAGAGAAAAAAAAAAAAGACTTATGCGTCAGACGTTCATCGTGTTGGGATCTCGATCCCCTTAAAACATTAAACATACAATGTGTGTTGGGTGTCTGTAGGCGGCACCAGTAACCGAGAAGAAATACGCATCTCCTGTAAAAAGATCAGTGGTGGAACCTAAAAAGGATCCCTTCACTAACATTAATGGGTGGAAATATGCAATATGGTGTGCTTGGACTGAATGATTTTACTGGACTACGGCAAAATAGATAACATACGGTGGCTAAAATGGGCAGACTAGACGGGCTGAGTGGGTTTTATCTGCCGTCAAATTCTTTTTCTGTGTTTTTAACTCTTACAGCAAATATGTTTTGATGTTGTAGTCTAGTATGTTGAGTTCGGTTGACCGATACGTTTTTATTTCTCCCGTTATAGTTCTGCCTATTACGATTTTCACCAAACTCAATCCCTTCATTTTTCATGTTACATTTTTGATATATATATATATTTTTCACCATATCACACCGGGATGTTTTCTCTTGCTAGCTGTTCGTTGCCGACCCCTGCTGTTTGGATTTGAGATCACAAGGAAGACTTAACCTTTTCTAGATAAGATGGCTTCATTGCCTAGGAAGATAATGTGACACAGCCGAAAAGTCGGATGGGCTTTATTCACTAAGGTTAGAGTTGTGTTAAAGCTCCTTGACTATACATTTGGAAGATTTTCTATGTTTCATCACCTATTAAATTATGCATTATACAGGGTCGACTTGGCCAGTGTTGGCCCTTTACAATGAATAGTTAATTGAGTTGAAACCACAACTCTTCCTTTAGTGAATAAACTCCAGAGTCTCAGAGTTCTGTTATTAAATTATTGAATTTACATTTCGATTTAGCGGAGAATTCTCTCTTTGTGTTAAACAAGACGTACTTTTTATATCCAATAGAATTACCGTCCATCTTTTTTCTACAGAAAAAAAACCCCAGATCTAGTCATAAATTAAAGAGAAGAATTTGTAAAATATAAAGTTTTATTCTAAACTTTTTGGCATCCTCCGCAGAGTTTGCCCCTTCCCCTGGCAGGAGGGCATTGAGATTGTACAAGGTAGGATCCTGCAGGAGAACTGCAGCTCAAACGTTTAACGGCTTATCACGGACAGTAGGACTCCCCATCTGTTCATCCCGGCGGAATGGTCGGATTCGGAGAGAGAGAGAATAGTGGGGAAGAGGACCACCCTTTCTGCGCTCGCGGTACCTGTGTGAACAAACATGGACAGCGGTTACAATCCGTCGCTTTACGATCAGATTATGGACGGGGTGCAAATGCCTAATATCTGCGGATATTCTACAGATGAGTGCTTGTGATATTCGGTATCATCGGCATAAAAGGCAGAATGCGTGATGACGTTTTGTAAAAATAAGCAAAAACTTTGCTGAAGTGATCCGGCGGGGCTTCTTATATATATATGCCTAGCAAATCCAAAGATGCCAACAGTCTCAGATTTATCAAGACAGTCCCGAAGGACCAAAAAACAAAACAAAAATGCTCGCCAGACCCACGATATGCAAACCAGAAGTATCAACTGTACAGAAGTATCACCTAGGTGCCTTTTAGTCTATGTATCTGACATTAGTGAATTCACTCTTTCAATGCCTGTGCATGCGCAGGAGAGACGGGAATCAGTGAAGGAAACCGAGTATCCTTCACTGATCTGTCAAACAAAATCCGGATACGTGTCTGAAAAAGCTGCGTTTTGCTCGTATATTCCAAAAACCCTTAAATACATCACTGACTTATTTACAGTTATTTACTTATAAACCGAAGAACTACCGAGTGGTGAAGGCTGTGTTGGGGGTTACCTGGGTACGTGTTAGATGTGCAGTCCGAGGGATTTCATACATTCTTTGTAGGCTTGAATGAGTTCCAGGCAGTTGTCTTCCCCTTTCTCCGCCGCACTACAAAACAGTCAGGATTAGTCCAAATGATTATTTACTTTGTCACGAAACAAGTACAAAAAACCAAGAGTTCCTCCAAGTGGACACTTAACCAGAGGTCATCTACTATACATCCCAAGCCCAACCGGCGCCTTATTGCAACATCTTAGCCAGGTTGTTCCATAACCCCGCCAAGCCCAGTTGTACCTGTTGCCTCCAGCAGCCCACGATGCCACAACCCATGGTGATCCCTCCCTTCGGACATTCTTTACACAGGGAGCTGATGTTGCGCAACATCTGGAGTTCCAAGGAACATCCGCTTTGTGTCCTAAGGTAAGCCGAGCCCAGGGCAGCTGCCGCTTCGCCCCGTGACGGCCCCCATTAAATAAATATCTGAACCCTGAAGCACTTTAACCCCGCTCTCAGACTATTACTTTATAATACAGAAGATGGCTGTCCTCACACATCAAATATGTCATGTTTGCAAATGGAGAATTGGATGGTGTCTCTGGCACCCTCTTGTGGAGAAATGTAGGACACACAATTACCACAGCCTGGCTGCATCGCTGCGACTACACGGTATTTACGGTACATTCCACGGAATTACAGACAAACTGATACACAAGGAAGTAAATATGCAAAATATCCCATAGCTTCATGACTTTGAACATCTCACTCTGTATCCTGTTAAGAAATTGTTTACATTCGTATTTTATATGTTACAAAATTGTCTCTTTTCAACTATAAAACCGTAGTAGGGCCATCTTTCCATGGTGAACCGTCATACACCGTGCAATATGTAAAGTGCTGTGTATATTGGCGGTGGTTGGGTGCAAGACTTGTTGTGTGACTGTTGTTAGCTATTTATGTGAGTCATTTCGAAGAATCATTATTTTTAGATAACTCCTATAATTTATAGAGCCGTTTCCTGCTGTTTCTGTACACATTACTGTTAATTTTAGGGCTGTGGAACCCTGCAATGCATTAATACCCCAGCTTTTCTGGGTAGTGGGGGATACAGGCCGGGTGGGGAGATCCTCTGATCTCCCCTGAATAACCCTGGGAAGTGAAAACTCAAATGGGGGTTTGTGCTATATCAGCATTCCATGGGAACTCTCCGGGTTTGTCCTGGAGAAGAGCTGCTTCACCGAGTCATCACATCTAAATCCTCTGGGTCGCGGGACACTCCCCGCCCATTTACTCTTTAATTGGGGGTGTTTCCTGCAATGTCAGCGGGAACACCCACTGATAGCAGGGGGGACGCCCACTGACAGCAGGGGGAACACCCACTGACAGCAGGGGGAACGCCCACTGACAGCATGGGGAACGACCACTCGCAGCAGGGGGAACGCCCCTAACATCAGCGCAAATGCCCCTGGCATCAGCAGGACCGCCTACCCTGACGTCAGTGTGCAGTCCTGGCCGGGTCCCGCAAGGGTAGGCTCCGGGTAGATGGAGCCCACAAGTTCCCAGGTATGGATACAGGTATATTCCACAGATGAACACAACGAGAAATTCAACCTCAGGTTAAGGCTGGGTGTAAAATTTGACCCGCGTTATTGCACTTTAACTAAATGAACACAATCTACCGCATCACAAACAACAAACTAACAGCAGACTTCCAAGGGGAATTCGGGGTCAGCGTCTACGTTTTATTTATTTCAGACATTCTTTTCTCTTTTACCCCGAAGGCCTAGCTGTGCTCTTAATTTCCTGCCCGGATGCCACTGACAGCAGCCGACGGGGGCAACTAAAAATACTAACTACACCCAAACTCCAGCAAATGCATTCCCATCCGCAGAAAAAATACACTTCTAGATATTTTTATTTCTTATTTTCTTTCCACACAAATTCATTTTATTGAAAAAACCCAAAGCCCTGGTATTAGCTTTCCTATTAATTCATTAATATTTATTAGGGCATGATTAAGATCGTATATGTTTGATACCACGCTTTGGTAGAATCTAATGGGGAAATGTCACCTTCACAGCTTTGAGCATAATAAAACCCATTTATTAAACCATCGTATACATAACGTTTTTAGCTTATTTTTTATATTTATTAACTTTTAACATATCTGCATATATTTGGTTGGCATTTATGGTAGGAAAGTCCGGTTTGATGTTGTAATCTGGTCTGCCAGCCATTCATGTGCACAATAAGATAACAAAATCCAGTGTTAGGTATACGTGTAGATAAGAAGCCACGCGATCATATAGCGAGGACAGCGTTTAAGCCCAACTCAGCAGTGAAAGTGGTTTGCAAGCCTCAAGATCACCAGCCAGCAGTGATGATGGGAGTTGTAGTCTACAAACACAGCTGTAGTTCTACAGACGTTTCCAATGCTTTTATATGATTGCAACATATTACAGGCGAAAGAATAACAAAGTATCAACGATAAATAAAAGTTATTGTTCAACGTCACCATATATATATATATATATATATATAAAATGCAAGTCAGAGGAACTGGTAAAAACCACCCCAGACTAGCGGGAGGAGGGATTCAACCTCATGTTAAGGCTGGGGTGTTAAACTTGCCACTTCTCATTAGCCCCGCGTTATTGCACTTTGACTATCCGACACTCTTTATACTTGGCTAATGAGGCCCATCCTGACTCAGCAAAGCCCTCCGTTAGTCACTCTCCCCCCCAAGCCGTTTTTGGCTCCGTGCAGGGAGTGTCTGCCCCGGGGGTGCTGCTGTCAGATAAACAGGACGGGCTCCCTGTCAGGCTGCGTTAGGGCAGCCAGTCATTATAACCGTGCACAGAGCCAAGTAACCATTTCCACCAAGGGAAGCAAAACGACGCACCGTGCAGCCAGCAACGGGATTTTAGAGAGGAGAATACCACAGGCCGATGAGAAGATGTATTGACCAAGTGTCAATATGGGTTGTTTGCTCCGCTCTGTGCCAAACAGAGCTTGGGAATTTACAAAATTTGCAACCGAGATATATTTGCCATTTTAATCTGGATATTTACTATGAGAACTTCTATCATTCTTGGCCAGTCCCTGGCTGTCCACAGGTTTGCTTTCTAAAGTAGAAGCCGAGGACATGTTGGCCGGAGAAAATCCAACCTGAGATCTCTCTTGCCTGTCTTAAGTTCTACCAAAGAAGACTGAAAGAAAGCGCCTGGATGTGACGTAAAAAGCTGGCGCATGCACTCACTATTACACCACACACAGCTATTAGAGATATAACTGGTTCCCAGAGCATTACTGGGATAGGAGATGGAGAGCTAATGGAGAGATGGAGCATCTCCTGCCCTTATGCCACCGTAGTCCTATTAACAAAACAAGTTATTTAGCTTGGCTGGCATACTATAAAATATTATATACATAATGATATTAATATTGGGGGCAAACTACATCATTGAACATGTTTATTTCAACCCACCACACAAGATTAAAATTCTGCACAAAAATTCCCGATTCAGAAATTGTGGGCGCTGGGAAGACGATGGTTTACCATTCCGTGTAATTCTGTGATGTAATATGTCCTATCAAAAGCTCGCTGGCGTGCATGGCCTCGAATGACCTCTTTTTCCCGATGCCCACGGCCATTGGCTGCGTCAGAAACAGAGCAATCCTCTGCGAAGATGAGCCGATCTGCCGTTACCATGGTTACATACCCAGGAAAATGTGGGTCAACAGCAAATTTGGTTGCGGCAGTCAGCTTGAGAGGCGCCACAGTGCATTAAATCACAGAACATCACCTTTACAGGCTGGGGTGGGCTGTGGAAATTATTTTAGGGTATACAATACAAAATCTTGAGTTCTTCTTAATTAATCTTTTGTTTAGATGGAAAAGCATCTGTTCCTGAAAGGGCTGCCCGTATCAGTCATTATATGATTTATTTAGGTTAATCTCAACGAGAAGATAGCGGGGAGTTACAAGAGGTCACCGACCACAAGTGCAATGCCAGGGTCTGCTTTCTCATAGTCTTCTGTAACTAAAAACTGCGGAAATCTGGCCAAAAGTGCAAGTGTGCAAATGCATCTATGAACCATAAATCTGGAAATACGTTCATACGCCGAGAGAAGCCTGGACAGGGCATAGGACTCACAAGACAAATGCCTGGTGGTCCACTGGGCCTGAACCTACTTTCCAATTGCAAGGTGTAATGTAATCAGTTAATCTGTGGGCCGTCGTGCTTTAAATACCAGGGTCTAATTTTAGGTCTGGCCCTGGATCCTTGGATAGAAACATGAGAACTCTCACCATGTGCATTTATTAACTTTAACCCGGACGCCACAAGAGCCAGCTCAGACAGGTGAACTATGAAAGAGCCGTCCGAGTTTTAAGCTTGGAGCTCAACTCCAGGACGTTGCCCAACAGCGGTCATCGGGGCAATTGAGTAAACCGAGAAATTAGTCATCTACAACTGTAGTCAAAGCCAAGGTCATAGTGAAAGGTTGTAAGAAATGGCAGACAAAAGGCAGAGAAGCCATGCAAAGAATAATCCCAACCCTTAGCTTGTGTGGTTCAAGGGTGTAGTGGGTTCAATGTGGAACTCAGACACTAGTGGGGTTGCTGCGGGAGCTCTGTTGGCTGTCAGGGTTTACTTTCTGACGTCAAGAGGCTGCAGGTACATAAGTCGCTGAGTAGAGTTACTACACCTACAGATTCACTAAACACGGAATGGGACATGGCTGTCGCCCCAACAGAAGGAAGTATATTCCCCCCCTTGTAGAGCTGGACTGGCAATGACGAGGCACTTTAAGAGTCCTGGCACTTTAAGGCCCGTGGTGCCTGATGACATAGGCTATGCCGGCCGCACACTACGTTTTAATGCTCACTTACCATGAGGCCGGCCATATCCAGCTTCTGGCCACACACTGCAGCACCTGGCCCACTGGGCACTTGCCTGGTCCAGGCTTGCCCCCTTGAATCACTCACGGTGAAGTTATTGAGAAAAACTTTTTTTATCCACAATACATCATGAAACATTTCTAAAGCCTCTCCCATAATCCAGCAACCCATAACATATCCCAAAACTGAGCGCAATGTATAGGTGAGAGAATATGTTGCTGTCAATTGCTTGTCAAATCTCTATCACAAGAAACATTTCTTGGAGAATACATACAATTTTATGTCATCGTATTTAAATAGTTTGGTAGAAGCAGATGTAGGGTAATCCAGGCTGACGGTGGCAAATGAAATTAAATATGTCCTAATCCTGTTGCCCCATCAGAAGATAGTTCAGCCAAACGGATATAAAGGTGATGATTATACCCCCCCGTTATGAGATCGCCAGTTTAGATTGTGGCATCTTTTTGGAAACGGGTATATATATCTTCAAAATTCCTATGAAATGTTAGGTAGATCTCTTATTAAAAAAAAAATAGAAAAAAATGTCAAAAATCACCTATTTACATATTAATAGATTTCCATGCTCATGGAAATTAAGCTTTATCTCGTAATTTATCTCAATTGATCTAAATATATATCTTTGTTCTCTAAATGTTTTAGTTTACAATGTAAAGCGTTATAGTCTACGCTGACCAAAAACAAACTGACAATTTGTCTTACAAAATATGTAACATTATTACAAAAAGTTACAATATTCAAAATTTAGCATTAACTAAACTTTATATGGTGTAACGTAGTCTTGTTTTAATTTATTATTAGTTTTAGGGTGAATCTGTAATATGCTGTTTGCATAGACAATCCCATGGAATTCACGAGGCAGAACGCGTTATATGTTTGCAGAAATTAACCAGTTATGCGTTAACAGGCTGTTGTATAATTGAAAAAATCCAGTTATCGCAACACATAAATTACCCGCAAATATTACGCCCAAAAAAAGTGGAATAATTCAACTTATTGAGGTTTCAAATGAACCCGTTTGTAATATTTATTTTTAACATTTTATTATTATAAAATAACAATATATAACAATACCCTACCAATTATTTGAATCCTTCATCTCAAGCTTCATTGACGTGCATCTTGTATCAAAATATTGGGTTTGACTTACCATTTTTCCATGGCAATTTTAAGTTCGGCGCATGGATTTTCTGTAGGTGTTGCATTCACCTCTTCGACGGTCTGTGCCGACCCTTCTTTTGGACTGTCGGACATAATGGATATTTTTTCCCCAAAAAATCTTAATTACAAGAAACACGGATTTTTTTCCAAATGAAGCCCGGTTCTCGGTATGGCCAGCCTTTAGTCCCCTCTCAGTCCCTATCTATGACTTGCATGCACTGAGAGAATGAATGTCACTCACGCCGGGGTTCGGATAGTCCTGCCCAGTCACAGGGAGGGAGGAATACAGGAGGGACGGCCACGGAGTACTCGAGTATTAACGTCGCTGTGCTTACTTCACAAAAATTATGTAAGAGGAGAGACATTTTAGCGGAAGTGACCTTTAGATACGTGCAGCACAGGCGGTATAAATTAAACAGTAACAGAGGGCAGCTACATGAATTTTCACCTCATTTCATATAAAACAGATATCTACTTCTTGAGCTTACAGGGGACTTTTTTTGAGTTTTATTTTAACCATTTTGATGCTTCCTGGTGTATCCTTTTAAACAAAAACCCTTAAAGGGAAAGTTTCACTACTCTTTTTTTTTTTTATATTACCACTTAACCTGGTTTCAAAGACATGCCGTAAAGTTCAGGTTGAAATAATACTAAGTTAATGAAGTATTGTATTTTCTACTGCTAATTTTATAGAGGTGAATAATGTGAACCTATTTATAAAGAAGGAGGGTCATCATATTATATGTGAAATATAGATTATAATGCAGTATATAAACCCAAAAAGCCCAAAGTCTACTCATTTCATGTGTTAACCATGCGTACCCCAGTAATTGTGATAGGCTTACACACCAAATATGCCTATACAGTTTTACATATTACGACTACAGACACTACACACCTCTACACAACATCATTAGTAGAAAACAACAGGTTTATTTGTGTTTATCTTTTTCTAAAATTGCGTTAAGTTAAATATTTTCAGTTTTAGTAGCACAATGTAGAGACACATAGTTAGACACGACTTGAAACTTTACATTCTTTACATGTATGGATGACAGTACGTTATCCCAGTAAAAGTCCTGGTATCTTACATTTTAGCCAAGTAAATTTATCTGGAGTACGCAGACGCTTTTCTATGTCATTGACACAGACGCCCCCTAGTGGACATGCATGATACAACATAGTTCACACCAAGAGGGCTTTTGAGGTGGATCTGTCAGGTAAAGGAAGAGCAACATTTAAGCACCGAAGTACAAAACTACCTATATAATGTTTGAAAATCAAATTATTCTAAGCAACTTTACAATATTTTACCAGCAGATTTTAACGCTTAGTTGCGTTAATGGTATGACGCACATCTAGTTAAAACCTTAACTTTCTTAATGGACCTCAACTATCCCAAGTCCTGCTTTAAAACAAGTAAGAAAGGCTTAAAGCTTTTTCATATTCACCTTGTAGTAAAGAAGCAGCCTTCCAAGAGGCTAACATAAATTTTAAGTTATGTAAAGGGTCTCTGCAACAGACAAACTGCATTTTTTTTTGAGAGTTCTCGTTTACGAGATATGTGCATTCGGATTTGTTCAAATTGCATATTTATCAAATTTGGTAAATTCATACGAAGCCATGAAAACAAGGCCAGACCTCCCCACGAATCAGATGAAAACGAAGCAAAAATATGTTAATTTTCGTCAGACATTTGTGGGTCCACATTCACTCACTCTCTCACATTTTCATTCTTGTTCACTCTCTCTTTCATGCTCTTTAAATGTTTCCCTACCTTCGCTGCCAACCACTACCACATCTTCTTCTTCTATCTTCTCCCTTTCATTTTCTCCTCTCTTTTCCTTTTCCAATGTTCAATCTTCACCAAAAGCACCTCCGAATGGAGGATCGGGGAGGACATCACCACAGCACCGCTATTTTGGCGGGAGTCGCCAGGTTAGGTCCAACGGAGATGCCGGTAAAGGAAGAAGATTAAGGATTGAAGATTGAAGCGAGAAAAGGGAAGAGAAGGGAAAATGTATAAAATGAAGAAGATGGAGAAGAGAATGCGGAAGTGGTTGGCAGAAGCGGAAGTTGTCGGCAGACAAGGTAGAGAAACATTTAGAGAACATGTGAAAGAGAGTGAACGAGCGTGTGAGAGAGTGAATAAGAGTGAATGCGGTCACAGGGCAACGGAATTAAAAATGGCCCAAATTTCCAGCATGCAAAAGAAAGGGCCAAAAACAGGCCAAAAAATCTGTCCAAATCGTTTTTTGGCCCATTTGCACGTCTATCTTATATTGTTACATTAGAAAGTCTTTCTTCATTATTCAGCAGACTCTAGCAGTCTCCAGCACAGACGCACACTCTGGCTCCGCCCATTCGTGATGTCACCGTCCCAGTGAATTCCAGAAGCTGCCAGCACCGCCTCTGCCTCTCACGTCTTACATAATTCATGATGCACACACAGGCCCCTCCCCTTCGCACCATATACAGCGAGCACCGAGAAATGTCAGGAAGCGGCCAGAACTTTAAGCCGTGAATATAAAATGAGCCGCAGCTTTGAGCGGCCGCAGCACTGAGAAGCAAGAGAGCCCAGAACAGGCAGATCGTCTGCAGCTGAACTCTGACAAGAAGCTCCCGGGAAAAGCAGCAGAAGATGTTTCCTCTGAGCCTCCTCCAGTCCCCGCACAGCCCGCTGTGTGTCTGCACGGAGCCGGCACTCACACTCTGGCCAGCTACGCGCCTCATCTTAGGGCAGCTGGAAGATGACATGCTGAGCATGAGGAGCGAGATGGAGAGGAGAATGCAGCGCGTCGACCAGGCTTATCAGCTCCTCTCTCAGGACGCGGACACGAGAAGGAGAATAGCCCAGAACGGACAGTCAGCGGCCAAAGAGAGCGAGAAGGTCCGTCCCAAAACAGATGAAGCAGGGAAAGATCACTTTGAGCTCAGCCTAGACGTCAGTCGCTTCTCTCCCGAAGAACTGACCGTGAAAACTGAAGGAAGGAGACTGATTGTGATGGGGAAACATAACGAGAAAAGAGATGCCGAGGACGGAAGCCGCTTCCATGAATACCGAGAGTGGAGGAGAGAAGCGGAGCTCCCGGAAGATGTGAATCCTGAGGAAGTGATGAGTTCTCTGTCCCAGGACGGAAAGCTCCTCATTCAGGCTCCTCGCCTGGCGCTGCCGGCAGCTGCTGCGGAGAGGACCATCCCCATCAGCACGACCCAGACACCGGTAGATGGAGAGGGAAAGAGCGCCGAGCCCCGGAACAGCAGCGAGAAAGAACAGCCAGAGACCGGAGCTCATTCTTCATAAAAACCTTAAAAGAAAATTATAATTTTTTTATGGAAACAATGACAGTACTATAAATATAAATGTGATTATTACAACTACTTTCTTAATACAAATGTATGATATGATTAATTTGTAGTCTATTTAAATGTTTGTTTGTCACATATTTATTTGTTTTATTATATCTTAATGTCATTAAATGTACTTTTATGATCACCATACCCTCCAAATAAATAAAAATTTCAATATGATTTCTAAATATTTCTCCGGTACCTTCCTTGTTTTTAAAGGAAAATCGAGAGGAAATGGTTACACAAAATCTCTAAACAGTAACATATACGGTAGTTATCAATGAAATATTTTATGTGCCCAGAGAAATAGAATACAAAGATACTTTTAAGATAAATAGAACACAAATAAATAAAGCCCAGTATGTTAATAAAAAAAAACCTCTCATATTTGAGTAACTTGCACATATCAGCACTTGAACTTGACTTTATTGTTTTAAATAGCACCATCATATTCTGTAGCGCTGTACAATGACCAAGTAGTATATAAGATAACAATTTGACTTACAGAAACAATAGATGTTATGTACACATTTATAAACTCTATGGACATTAACATTAAAAGTTGAATGGTTAGTTGTAACTCAACTACTGCATCACAGACCTCCTTCTCAGCGCTAACATGCATCCTCATGAGACTAGTGTCACATTGTGGCTTTTCATCTTAGGCAGGTGACCATCAGGGCCGAACTTGCAATAACCAGGTGGTCCAGGCATTTTAAGGCGGACAGCCGCCCAATGATGTCAGTGCAGCCGCTGCTGAATACGAGCAACTGCATGGTGCTTTTTTTTCTGCCCCAGTCATAGATTGGGTGTGTGTACATGGTGATGTTGGTCAGCCGCCTACCAGGCATTTTCCTGGTGTGCCAGGTGCCCAGTCTGGGTCTGGTGAACACATGGATTGTCGGGAACTTTTATTAAGTAGGAAACATTCTGACAGGAGAAGTGGGAGTGGGAGCAAGAGTCAGTGTGTGAGAGAGTGATTAGCCACACAGAAAAAAATGTATTCGGTGTACACAGTGCCTGCAATAGAAGCTGCCCTAAATTACAATAAAATCCTTGCTTGTTTGCAGAGGTAAATTCATGCACATCTTTCTTTACAAGCACATAAATGGTTAATTCCATTTGCATATTACTTATTCTCTGTTATAAAAATTATCTAAGATGTATTAGCTTGATAACATTTGTTCCCTTTCCATATAGTATAAATGGGCTTTGGGTCTTCCAAGGTTCACTAATCACTTCTCACCTCAAACGGGATGCAGGTGGGGCAGTCGCCAGTAGACCCAATTTTCCTTTTATTTATTCATTATTTTATGATATAGACTTTTTGATTAATACACTGCAGGGAGATTTATTAGAAAAAACATGAGTTTCAAGCAAGGACATAGGGCTGTCCATCCACTGGCATGCTCTGCACAAAATGAAAAGCATTACGCATTTGTACTCACTCACAGACAGCTCACTTATGAGAAATATACAAAGCATTTTCAAGCGCTAGCAAGATTCACTATAAAGTCTATGCAGGGCATATAATAAACTACAAGGGAATCATTTTTCTAAAAAGTGATCTTTTGTAGCTGACAGTAAATGCAAAGTATGTATTTTCAACAAGAACATGTGGAGGTGCACATTATGTATGTATGATTGACTCAGACTCCCCCTAGTGGCCGTGTATGATAAAACATATTTCACTGTATTAGGAAAAGTGACACCTAAATGAAGAATAACCCATGGAGTGCCAGCTATGTAGGAGACACCTGGCAGCCAAAGTGGGCTCAGATGGCCAGCTACATATCTCCACCGTACTGGCCCTTTAAGTTGTTTTTGTGATGTTTTATTAAACAAAAAGCCTGAGGAGGTTTTGAGAATATAACGCTCACCACCCTCAGCCAGAGTAATGATGAACGGTGGGTGCGCCAGGAGAGTGAAAACGGTGTCATAGTTGTGAACTTGTATTTTCTACCTAGTTTTTTTTCATGTTTAGGTAATTTAACCCCTTCGTATGTGCATCTACCCCGTGATATTTTATGTGCTGTGACACACAAGGGCTATTCTTCCCACTATCCCCCCAGCCAGCCCATGATCCCCACTGCCCCCACCAGCCTCCCCACTGCATGCAAAAGTGAGAAGAGTGGAGAGCAAGAAGAAAGATTTGCAGAAAAGTCCTGCGGATGCTTCTGGATGTTGTTATTCCTACAAGATATAAACCGAAATAACTCCGAATGCTGGCTGTATTATATTTTTTCTCAGAGATGTCGGTTGCATTTCGGGGTCGTTGATCCCAATACACGGCGCGTTAAACTACGAAAAGAATTCTCAAACACTTATAGTAAGAATTCTCTAGCAGTCTCCAGCACAGACGCACACTCTGGCTCCACCCATTCGTGATGTCACCGTCCCAGTGAATTCCAGAAGCTGCCAGCACCGCCTCTGCCTCTCACGTCTTACATAATTCATGATGCACACACAGGCCCCTCCCCTTCGCACCATATACAGCGAGCACCAAGAAATGTCAGGAAGCGGCCAGAACTTTAAGCCGTGAATATAAGCTCTGAGCGGCCGCAGCACTGAGAAGCAAGAGAGCCCAGAACAGGCAGATCGTCTGCAGCTGAACTCTGACAAGAAGCTCCCGGGAAAAGCAGCAGAAGATGTTTCCTCTGAGCCTCCTCCAGTCCCCGCACAGCCCGCTGTGTGTCTGCACGGAGCCGGCACTCACACTCTGGCCAGCTACGCGCCTCATCTTAGGGCAGCTGGAAGATGACATGCTGAGCATGAGGAGCGAGATGGAGAGGAGAATGCAGCGCGTCGACCAGGCTTATCAGCTCCTCTCTCAGGACGCGGACACGAGAAGGAGAATAGCCCAGAACGGACAGTCAGCGGCCAAAGAGAGCGAGAAGGTCCGTCCCAAAACAGATGAAGCAGGGAAAGATCACTTTGAGCTCAGCCTAGACGTCAGTCGCTTCTCTCCCGAAGAACTGACCGTGAAAACTGAAGGAAGGAGACTGATTGTGATGGGGAAACATAACGAGAAAAGAGATGCCGAGGACGGAAGCCGCTTCCATGAATACCGAGAGTGGAGGAGAGAAGCGGAGCTCCCGGAAGATGTGAATCCTGAGGAAGTGATGAGTTCTCTGTCCCAGGACGGAAAGCTCCTCATTCAGGCTCCTCGCCTGGCGCTGCCGGCAGCTGCTGCGGAGAGGACCATCCCCATCAGCACGACCCAGACACCGGTAGATGGAGAGGGAAAGAGCGCCGAGCCCCGGAACAGCAGCGAGAAAGAACAGCCAGAGACCGGAGCTCATTCTTCATCATAGACATTTAATGCACTTTGGTTAATCTGTTTTTGTTTTGATATGTATGTAATATATGTATTTTTGTTAATATTTCAAGACTACAAGTAATGTCTCAATATTATTATTTGTTTTTAATAAAAAAATATATATATTTTGCTTGTAGGTTTTCTCTCTGTTTGCTTTTATATCCTTAAAATAAAAATGACCCAGTAAGTGACACTTTAAGTACTGGTACAAGCCATTTATTTTTCTATAGTTACCCAGTGCCCTGGGGAAACAAATATATTATTCTATTTTATTTTATTATTGATGTAGCATTTTGATGTAAACTGTGCATCCTAACATATACCGTATTGGCTCGGATATAGGCCGCCCCCGTATATAGGCCGCACCCTAAAAGTTTGGTGCTTTTTTAAAGAAAAAGTTTTTTTCTTTAAAAAAGCACCAAAAAAACATGCTGCCACTCTGTCTCCCCCCCCCGAGATATGCTGCCACTGTCCCCCCCCCTGAGATATGCTGCCACTGTCCTCCTCCCCCCTCGAGATATGCTGCCACTGTCCTCCTCCCCCCCGAGATATGCTGCCACTGTCCTCCTCCCCCCCGAGATATGCTGCCACTGTCCTCCCCCCCTCCGAGATATGCTGCCACTGTCCTCCCCCCCGAGATATGCTGCCACTGTCCTCCTCCCCCCCGAGATATGCTGCCACTGTCCCCCCCCTCCGAGATATGCTGCCACTGTCCTCCCCTCCCCCGAGATATGCTGCCACTGTCCCCCCCCTCCGAGATATGCTGCCACTATGCCCCCCATCGGGGGGACTTACCAGAGAAGACTCCCGGGTGTCTTGCGGGGCTGGCGGGGGACATCTACGCAATACGCGTATACAACTTCCGGTCCGGTATTGCGTAGATGTCCCCCGCCGGCCCTGCAAGACACCCGGGAGTCTCCTCTGGTAAGTCTTGGGGGCAGAGGTAAAACGCATCGTGCGGACGGTCACTGGCTGCGGCGATGCGGGTAAACAACCTCCGCAGCCGGTGACCATCCGCACGATGCGCTTAGACAACCTCCCGTGCCCGCACCCCCCCCCCCCCCGTGGAAAGTGCTGGCAGGGGAGGCTGTCTGAGCGTATCGGGGAGTAGGATGCAGGTCCCCTCCACCGCTGCGGGGGATCTGTATCCTAACCCTGCTGCATGTCCTGGGCGTCGGGTGCTAGACCCCGAATATAGGCCGCACCCCCACTTTAAAGACTTAAAGTGGGGGGAAAAAGTGCGGCCTATATTCGAGCCAATACGGTATAATTAAATGAATTAAAACAATTAGACAATTCTCCCCATTATCACATCATGAATGGCAAACCAAATAGTTACCTTATTTGTATAATTTTCTCCAATCCATATTTTTGTTGCTAAAAATACATGAATAGCCAGAGGTCTCTGATTTTCATCTGAGATACCAAGATTTAGGTGAAATAGAAAAATGTAATGAACACAGATACAATCCCACTTGAATCAACCTTGTAACAAAAACCTTTTAAGACCAGATGTGTTTTGCATGGATATAATCCTTATTGTCCCCACCTCGAGTACCAATGATAAAAGTCATACTTATAACTAAACTAAATGTTACAATAATTGCGATCCACATTCTGTTTAGAAACAAGATACATTATGGAAACATAGGTTTATTTGGAATCTGTGTCCCTACAACATCCTCTGAGGAGGCCTCAAACACAAAATCTGAAGGCGTTACGGGTAGGGGGACAAAAAAACAAAAAGATACATCCCTTACTTAGATAGCCATACCTGCCTAATCTACTATGGCGTAAAAGGTATTCTGAAATTATTTTTGCCTGGCAGGCATAGCCACTGTCACAAGATGTAGATCACAATGTTGGCGACGGCTCCTGTGTTGCTGTGATTTGAATATACTGTCTCTGTTTCCTTTTCCCAAAACTAGATAAATATTTGTCATTTTCAGAGCAGTGTTTTCTCAGACATGACTCAAGACATGAGCAAATCCAGAGTAACATGTGTCTGATCTACAGTTACACTTATGACTAATGAGTCACAATATTTATATTTCCTATTGATTTTAATGATATTTTATTAATTATTCCTATCAGGCGATGTCATAGGATCCTGATCAAATAGATATCACCCAGCATATAAATCATATTTATAGCTGTATTTCACTTACTTTGTCGTATTAAGACACAACAGAGACGCAGCATGGATCCTTCTTACAAATTTTATCATTTGCATGAATTTGATACAAAAGGACCTTTTAATAGATACTTTTCTGCGACAGCCGACAAGCTTTACTATGATGAGATGGTGGTTTTTCCCATGAAAGTACTTCACAAGGCAGTTTCTACAGGTAAGTACATTTATTCTCTAATAATATTTATTTATATTTTGATACATTGGTCTAAAAGCCATAGTGTGGGTGAGTAGAGAGTAACACTGTGGAGAATGCTACCTGCAGTGATACTCTGTATCAGGATACGTCTACTAGTAACAGTCAATGAGAGTTCATATAACTAAACTCTCCTATGTGATTAAGGAGCAGGGAAAAGAATTATCAATTCATCTGTTTCTGCTCCTTCTGTAAAACATCACTTTGTTTTTTTGTAATTACTAATATTACCGCAGGTGGCATTAGAGGAGAAGCTCTGATAGACGTTTCTGTTGGCCCCACATTTCACCACCTTTTATCAGTTTCTGAGTATTTCAAAGAGATCACTGTTCTAGAATTCAGCGATGCCTGTATCAAGGATCTGGAGAACTGGGTGAAAAAAGGAGACGATGCCTATGACTTGTCTCATACATCAAAGTTTCTGACAGAACTACAGGAAACCAAGTAATGTATTTATTATTATTATTATTACTATTATTTTGCATAAGTCGTACCTTGCATGAACTCTAATGTGTATTCATTCAGGAATATGTTTTATTTATGTTTTTTTCAGTGATAAGTGGGAAGAAAAAGAAGAGAATGTAAGAAAAAGAATTAAACGCATCTTGAAATGTGATTTTACCAAAAAGAACCCTACAGACCCTGTTGCGTTGCCAAAAGCCGACTGTATTGTGAGTTTGTTTGCAATGGGTGTTGTTTCCAAAGATCAAAAAAGCTACAGTGACAACCTGAAAAAACTCTCAATTATGCTAAAGCCAGGAGGCCGCCTGTTATTATTTGGTGGGTTTAATGCAACTTTTTTCACCATGGGCGATGAAAAGTTTCATACCTTATCATATGATGAAGCTTTTATAAGAAAGGCCGTGGCAGAAGCCGGCTTTGCTATTGATGGCCTGGAGGTGTTGGAAAGCAAAATGCGCAATGAGTCCTTTTATTGTGAACATATTTGGTTTGTTAATGCTTCCAAAATAAAAGAACCTAACATGTAGACTAACATTTTCAGCATGGGGTGTGTGTGTACAGCAATGCTTGGAACTCAGATGCTAAACAGTTTACGTATTTTAATTAAATATTTCGATCTACATAGTAATATAAAATATAACAGCGCTGCTATGTAGTATAATAATAAAACAATGAAAAGATAAAACAGTATCCACAATATAGACAACCTAAATAAACTATCGCAGTTCTCAACATCTCATTTTGCTTGCAGGCTTAGAACCAGCCTTATATAAAAAAACAAAATATTTTCTCTTCTTTTGATCCCACTAGGTGGGAATTAGAAATAGTTATTGAGAATATGTATAGGAATAAAGAAAGGGATATCCATAGGATATCCATAATTTTCAGGGGACAGCAGATTATTACTGGAAGATATACGAGTGTGGATCTCTATGTCTTAACCTGTGAACTACTTGAGTCAAGGACAATCAACTTTTGAAAAAGCATAACCTTTAGACTATGATTTACATTTATTTGATTATTTAGTCTACTTTGTGGAAATAGTATAGTCTTTCTCCCGTGTTCTTGTTCTGGTCTATCTTCCTACACTCTCCGTAAATTGTAGATCATAAATGTTGAAATTAGATAAGATAAAATTACATGTAAGGTGTGCGGATTTCCTGACATGAACACAAACGGTACAAGTTCATGAATATTTGACAATGTGTTTTATTAAGCAATGATTGTACCCTGAAATGATTGTCAATGTTAAAACTTCAAATAAAATTATTGAGAGCATCCATCTTGATGTTCTAGAGCATCTTTGCTAAGTTGTAATGTGTATCATCGTAGTTGGGGTCATGTATGAAACCTTTTCTTTATATGGCACAGTATTACCCGACATCCATGGTAGGAAGAGCTGGGACATTAAAGGTAGGTGTTGCCTCTATATAGGTTGGTGACTAGATATTCTATGGAAATCCCTAGCAGATCATGTTCTATTTCAAGCTGTTCTCAAATTTTCTTTGAATAAAAAGAACCAAATTAGGTGTTTACAAAGGACAACTCTGATGACTCTCGTCCGCTTGGCTAGCTTCAAAGACAAGCCTCAGTGAACTAGTTGCAAATCAATGGGGCAACCCAGCAACATTGGCAACAATTACCCCAACACTTCCCTGCAGGAGTGCACATACACCCACCAAAAAAAGGAAGAAATACACACAAAATCATCACTCTACAGCCTCAAAAATATATTGATTTCCAGTACAAGATATATTCCCCCTCTTGCAAACTAGGGGGAAAAGAAAGAAATTAAGTAATTATACGGGCAACCCTGGTGACCTGGTGAAATATATCAGTGGCGCCTGAGTTACAAATATAAATACTTGGTTCCCCCAATAATAAAATAGCCCTGTTTATTAAGGGATACATTTTTAAAAACTTCTTCCACATAGTGAATGTGTGCATTTTGGGTTAATATATAGCCCCTGGACCCTTCCTTCCTTTCTTCCAATCTCATGAGTGTTGGCAACAATATACGGTAGACTAAGCCAATTGCTTCATGGGCCAGTTACATGGGATATCTTTAATCTCCCCAGCCAGTTCATTTACACTATGGAGGGCTATTCAGAGTCAGCAAAACTTCCATAACCTGCTTTTAAGGTCATAATGATGGCAGCTGTGGAGGGAGCGGCTGGGGGCTTTGCCCTGGGTCAGGCCTCCAAGTCCACTCATCAAACTCCATACATTTAAGCAGTGAAATGGTCTTCCAAGTTCCCTGGGCAGATATACAGCAAGGCATGTGTTCCTCAGGTTATATATACCAGATGGTTTTAAAATCAAGCATTTTTTTTGTGTATAATTGCAGGTTCTCACCAAATCTTAGGGTTAAGCACCATCCCTACCACACAGGTTCAGGCCCGGACTGGGACTGAAAAGCAGCTCTGGAAACATTTGGAGACCAGCCCCATATAGTTTATATTGCGGTCGAGCTCTTGTACTCACATGCATCCCTTATACATACCCGAGTCACAGTCAGAGCTGGCCTTAAGTGTTCTGGCGCTCTGTGCGGACTACTCCTCTGGCGCCCCCTCCCCATCCCACAAAAAAAGAAAGGAAAAAAAACTTGTCACAAAACTTCTCACTATCTATCCCCTCTCCCCCTTTATCACTATCTACCACCTCTGCCCCTTCTCACTGCCTTCCCCCCTCCCCACTTCTCATCATCCTTACTTACCTTGTTGAGTCCTGCGGTGGGAGCGGGAGGCGTCCGTCTTCCCGCTCTGCGCGCTTCACAGCTGAGCGCCATCATATTTCGGTGCTCAGCATGAAACGCTGGCACCGCGACGGAGTCACGGGGAGTGAGGGGCGCCGAGCGGTTGCTGAAAACTTCACGAGCAACCCCTGCCCGGGACTTAAATTAAAGCATCGTTTTTTTGTTGTTGTTTTAACTTTATTTAACATCCTCCATGTTAAATAAAGTAAAAAAAAAACTATTTAACATGGAGGATTTAAATAAAGTTAAAAAACAAACAAACAAAAAAACCAATGTTTTAATTTAAGTCCCGGACAGGCGCCCCTGTTGCACTGGCGCCATGTGCAGCCGCACAGGTCGCACACCCCTAAGGCCAGCCCTGGTCACACTATTTGCCATACAAATAACTGTAAAACATTCTTTTTATCACATTATTTGTATTAAAATGCCAGAAATCAAAAGTGTTAAAGGCCCTAATAAATGAAATACATTAGACATAATGGAATCAAAACATTTGCTACTGCAAACATTTTTAGATGAAAAAGTTCCATTTTATTCAGTGGAACAAAACAGTGATCACGTTATTCTTCACGATATTCTTATAAGAAACCTTTATTTCTTTATTAATTCATGTAAACTATTTTTTCATATTTATTAAAAGCTATGATTGAGAAAAATATATATTTTTTGTTTTTATTTCCTTTTATTTGCCAACCTACCCCCCCAGTTATGAACATCTGCCCCCAGGCTTGCCACTCTGCCCCCAGAAATGCCTTATACCCCCCTATATGCCACTCTGCCCCATGACATGCCTTTTAACCCTCTATATGCCACTCTGCCCCATTATATGCTTTTTTTAACCCCCTATATGCCACTCTGCCCCATGATATCCATTATACCCCTATATGCCAAGGGCATTTCGTGGGACATAGTGGCATATAGGGGGTTAAAAGGCATATCATTTGACAGAGTGGCATATGGGGGGGTATAAGGCATTTCTGGAGGCAGAGTGGCATAAAGGGGGTTAGAAGCCATATCATGGGGCACTCTGCCTCCAGAAAAGCCTTATGCCCCCCATTTAACCTCCCCCCCGACTTACCACTGCTTCTGACTCCCTGGTGTCCGGTGAGGGCAGCGGCAGGCATTTATAAAGTAAAAGGGGCCGGCGTCCACTTTCAATCCCACTCACAGCCACTTAGTGGTAGTTTTGAATGTTGGTCTACCGGCCGACCGGCCCACGGACCGACCGGCCCACCAGGAAATTTCTCGGTATCCTGGTGGGCCAGTCCGGCCCTTATAAATGGTGCCTGGAGAAGATTTAAACACACTGTATGTGTCATATGAGAGCTGACCAACAGGTTATTTAGCCAGATTGGATATAAATAAATCCAATAAATCACTTTCTATAAGATGAATAGATATTTTCTTATATACCGTATTGGCTCGAATATAGGCCGCACTTTTTCCCCCCACTTTAAGTCTTTAAAGTGGGGGTGCGGCCTATATTCGGGGTCTAGCGCCCGACGCCCGGGACATGCAGTCCCGGGCGCCGGGCAGGCAGCGGGGTTAGGATACAGATCCCCCGCAGCGGTGCAGGGGACCTGCATCCTAATCCCCGATACGCTCAGACAGCCTCCCCTGCCAGCACTTCCCACGGGGGGGGGTGCCGGCACGGGAGGTTGTCTAAGCGCATCGTGCGGTTGTCTAACCGCACGATGCGTTTTACCTCTGGCCCCCCGCCTGACTTACCGGAGCAGACTCCCGGGTGTCTTGCGGGGCCGGCGGGGGACATCTACGCAATACGCGTATACAACTTCCGGTGCCGGCACATCCGGCACCGAAAGTTGTATACGCGTATTGCGTAGATGTCCCCCGCCGGCCTCGCAAGACACCCGGGAGTCTACTCCGGTAAGTCGGGGGGCAGAGGAGGACAGTGGCAGCATATCTCGGGGGGGGAGGAGGACAGTGGCAGCATATCTCGGGGGGGGGCAGTGACATCAGATCTCAGGGAGGGAGGACAGTGACAGCATATCTCGGGGAGGGAGGACAGTGGCAGCATATCTCGGGGGGGGACAGTGGCAGCATATCTCGGGGGGGGGACAGTGACAGCATATCTCAGGGAGGGAGGACAGTGACAGCATATCTCGGGGAGGGAGGACAGTGGCAGCATATCTCGGGGGGGGGACAGTGGTAGCATATCTCGGGGAGGGAGGACAGTGACAGCATATCTCGGGGGGCGGGGGGGGCAGAGTGGCAGCATGTTTTTTTGGTGTTTTTTTAAAGAAAAAAACTTTTTCTTTAAAAAAGCACCAAACTTTTAGGGTGCGGCCTATATACGGGGGCGGCCTATATCCGAGCCAATACGGTATTTTCAGCGGAGAAGTGTATAAAACAGGCTTGAAATATAATTCAGTCTCTCAGAGAACACAGGGCCTGATTAATACGACAAACAGGTAAACTTAATTGAATTTGAAGAAGAAACGTGGATAATCTCCAAGTGATCCCAAAAGGTAAGGTAAGTTCAGAATCTCATTAAAGAGAAAACAGCAGACGGTCCGTAGAGATTGTGAAAGGTACAGGTTGGTATCCAGCGTAGAAAAAACAGGGGTCAATCCAAAATGGGTAGTTAAATTCACAGTCCAAGTTTCTCAGGAGCAGGTTCAGGCGTTTGTCAGACTCTCAACACATTAAACAGATATTATATCTCGGCGAGGGCCCCATCTTGAGTACATATGGTAATAGAGGTACTTATAATTAAGATTTGGAATACAAAACATACAATCTACATTCTGTTTAGGAACAAGATACATTATAGTAACATAGGTTTATTTACAATGTCTGGGGGGGGGGATAAATAGTGTTATCCCTCTATGTTTCCTTGTCCTCAAATAAAATAAATATTTGTAATTTCAGTGCAAATTTTAATATAAGAGTAAACAGGACATGATCGTTCATCTGATTTACATATTATATACAGTTACACTTATGACTAACGACAATATTTATATTTCATATTGATTTTAATAATATTGTATTATTTACGATGTCATAGGATCCTGATCAAATAGATATCACCCAACATATAAATCATATTTCTAGCCGTATTTCACTTACTGTGTCATACTAAGACATAACAGAGACGCAGCATGGATCCTCCTTACAAATTTTATCATTTGCATGATTTTGATACAAAAGGACTTTTTGACAGATACTTTTCTGCGACAGCCGACAAGCTTTACTATGATGAGATTGTGGTTTTTCCCATGAAAGTACTTCACAAGGCGGTTGCTACAGGTAAGTACATTTATTCTCTAACAATATTTATTTATATTTTGATACATTGGTCTAAAAGCCACAGTGCGGGTGAGTAGAGAGTAACACTGTGGAGAATGCTACCTGCAGTGATACTCTGTATCAGGATACGTCTACTAGTAACAGTCCATGAGAGTTCATATAACTAAACTCTCCTATGTGATTAAGGCGCAGGGAATAGAATTATTAATTCATCTGTTTCTGCTCCTTCTGTAAAACATCACTTTGTTTTTTTGTAATTACTAATATTACTTTTCTGCAGGTGGCATTAGAGGAGAAGTTCTGATAGATGTTTCGGTTGGCCCCACATTTCACCACCTTTTATCAGTTTCTGAGTATTTCAAAGAGATCACTGTTCTAGAATTCAGCGATGCCTGTATCAAGGATCTGGAGAACTGGGTGAAAAAAGGAGACGATGCCTTTGACTTGTCTCATACATCAAAGTTTCTGACAGAACTACAGGAAACCAAGTAATGTATTTATTATTATTATTACTATTATTTTGCATAAGTCGTACCTTGCATGAACTCTAATATGTATTCATTCAGGAATATATATTTTATTTTTTTTCAGTGATAAGTGGGAAGAAAAGGAAGAGAATGTAAGAAAAAGAATTAAACACATCTTGAAATGTGATTTTACCAAAAAGAACCCTACAGACCCTGTTGTGTTGCCAAAAGCCGACTGTATTGTGAGTTATTTTGGAATAAATGTTGTTTCCAAAGATCAAAAAAGCTACAGTGACAACCTGAAAAAACTCTCAATTATGTTGAAGCCAGGAGGCCGCCTGTTATTATTTGGAGGGTTTAATGCGGTTTTCTTCACCCTTGCTGATGAAAAGTTTCATACCTTATCATATGATGAAGCTTTTCTCAGAAAGGCCTTGGCAGAAGCCGGCTTTGCTATTGACGGCCTGGAGGTTTTGGAAAGCAAAATGCGCAATGAGTCCTTTTATTGTGAACATATTTGCTTTGTTAATGCTTCCAAAATAAAAGAACCTAACATGTAGGCTAACATTTTCAGCATGGGGTGTGTGTGTACAGCAATGCCTGGAACTCAGATGCTAAACAGTTTACGTATTTTAATTAAATAAATAGCGCTGCTATGTAGTATAATAATAAACAATGAAAATATAAAATAGTATCCATAATATAGACAACCTAAATAAACTATCGCAGTTCTCAACATCTCATTTTGCTTGCAGGCTTAGAATCAGCCTTACATAAAAAAACCCAAAATATTTTCTCTTCTTTTGATCACACTAGGTGGGAATTTGAAATAGTTATTGAGAATATGTATAGGAATAAAGAAAGGGATATCCATAATTTTCAAACAGGGGACAGCAGATTATTACTGGAAGGTATATGAGTGTGTTTCTCTATGTCTTAACCTGTGAAGTACTTGAGTCAAGGACAATCAACCTTTGAAAAAGCATAACCTTTAGATTATGATTTACATTTATTTGATTATTTAGTCTACTTTGTGGAAATAGTATAGTCTTCTATTTTATGCTCTATAGCCTTTTATCTTTTTGACTAGCTAGTTCTATTTAATGGTAGCTTCTTTTATTTTTTACTTGATTTATCCAGTGTGCTTGTTCTGGTCTATCTTCCTACACTCTCCGTAAGTTGTAGATCATAAATGTTGAAATGAGATAAGACACAAACGGTACAGCTTCATGAATATTTGACAATGTGTTTTATTAAGCAATGATTGTACCCTGAAATAATTGTCAATGTTAAAACTTCAAATAAAATTATTGAGAGCATCCATCTTGGTGTTCTAGAGCATCTTTGCTAAGTTGTAATGGGTATCATCCTAGTTGGGGTCATGTATGAAACCTTCTCTTTGTTGGGCACAGTATTACCCGACATCCATGGATGTACACAGTGTAGTAGGAAGAGCTGGGACATTAAAGGTAGGTGTTGCCTCTATATAGGTGGGTGACTAGATATTCTATGGAAATCCCTAGCAGATCATGTTCACTGAGAAGAGCAGAAGGTTTATTCATTCTATTTCAAGCTGTTCTCAAATTTGCTTTGAATAAAAATAACCAAATTAGGTGTTTACAAAGACAAGCCTCAGTGAACTAGTTGTAAATCACAATTGGACTGAGGCATCCTCAGCAACAATGGCAGTACACACAAAATCAAATGAAGTAATTATGAGGGCAACCCTAGTGACCTGGTGAAATATATCCGAAGGGTACTGAGTTAAAAATATAATATAAATAATATAAATATATGAAAATACTTGGTCCCCCAATAATAAAATAGTCCTGTTTGTTAAGGGATACTAGTTAAGAACTTCAACCACACGGTGAATGTCTGCATTTTAGGTTAACATATAGCCCCTGCACCCTTCCTTCCTTTCTTCCAATCTCATGAGTGTTGGCAACAACAGACACGGTAGACTAGACCAATTACTCAATGGGCCAGTTACATGGGGTATATTTAATCTCCCCAGCCAGTTTATTTACACTATGGAGTAATCTTGCACTTTATAAGTTGCTCCAGGTAAGTAAACTTACTCTCTAGTAATATATCTACAGTATATTTTTCTACTCTGTCTAAAACCAACAGTTGATTCTCTGTTTCAGGATATAATGGAATTATCAATCCTGATAAAACTTCATGTTGTTTTTTGAAATTACTAATATCACTTTTCCGCAGGTGACTTTATAGGAGACACTCTGACATTTCTGTTGGCCCCACATTTCACCACCTTTTAAAGGGTTTTGAGTATTTCAAAGATATATTTGTTCTAGAATTCAATAACTCATGTATCAAAGAGCTGGAGAACTGGATGTACACAATGTAGTAGGAAGAGCTGGGACAGTAAAGGTAGGTGCTGGCTTCTTCCCCAATTCATGAAAAGGCTGTCCCCGTGACTCAGCCCGTTCACGGAAGCACCCTGGGACACCTGGTTAACATGGTTGTTACTGAGAAGAGGAGGTGGGCAGAGAAAGAATGAGAAGAAGAGGCAAGAGAAGAAGTGGATCTGCAGAAAAGGAGACAGGGACACAGAAACAGAAGGTGGAGAGAGTAAGGAGACATTGATAAAGAGTGCGAGAGAGTGAATAAGAGTGTGAGAGAGAGTGAGTGAGTGACAAGAAAGTTTGTTTCTGAACGGAAAAAGCATTTCACTCGACAGCTTGAAATAAAAGACCAAAAACTAAACAAGAAATGTGTTTAAAACGTGTTGCAAGTCGAGTGTATAGTCATCCTCGCATGGATTCAGCCTCATGCATATTTGACAATATGTTTTATGAAAGTATAATTGTGCTATGTTTTGACAATTATTACTCTATAAACTGTTTAAAACATCCTTCATGCAAATATTTTGCCAGGGGTGCTCCTTCTAAAATCTGTAAAATAAAACTGTTGAGAGAGCTCATTTTGGTCTAGAAGATCTTTGCTAAGATGTGATGTTTATCTTTAGTTTAGAAATAAAGCAATCTGTCACCTTCTGGATATTTGGCACAACATTAGTCTGCTGTTTTCTGATGGGAAATTGGTGTTGTAGGAAAAGTTACGATATTAAAGTTAGGCAGTGCCTCTACTTATGCCGTGTGACTAAATATTCCTTGCAAACCCCTATGAGATCATGTTCTGATGACTCTATCATCTGCTAGATTTTGTTAGACAAAGCCTCTTACTGCTTAAGCTTTTGGTGACTGTTGCAAAGTAAGATTGGCTCCACTTATTTTGTGAAAATAAATCAATGTAGAAAATAACACCACCCAATGAATATAGATGATAAGGGTTACCATCAGGGGCGTAACTAGACGCCTCAGGGCCCGGGTGAGAGAATCTGTTAAGGGCCCCCCCACCCCCCAAAAAAACCCATGATTTTTACCCAACAATTTTTTTTTCAACAAATTCAATTTACATATTGAATCATATCTGTAAAAAAAATCAAAGAAAAAGGGGCGCATGTACAAAGGGCATAATCCAGGGGTGTCCAAGTTTTTTCTGCAGTGGGCCACTTCATCAGAATTGTATACGTGCGCGGGCCGCACTCATTTTTCACTGTGACAAAAAATATGGCCTTTAATAAAATATGCAGATTAAAATAAAGTAAAATGACACAAAACCTTTACTCTTCCTCTCACTGATTTCTGGGCCTAGAAAGTTTTGCGACTACAAATTCAGGATTCCCTAGATTTATTCTAGGGATGAACTAAAATGAAAATTCTGGACCAAAACATTCAGGGTTCACTTAGCCAAAACCGAAAATGACCCCCACCTTTAAAAATAATAATAAAAACTCACATTTTTTATAAAAGTAGGTAACACGCAATTGGACAAAATTAGCAATATGACTTGGCATGATAGGTGTGTGATTGCTAACAGCAATCACACTCCTATCATACCCAGGCAACCAGTAAATGCTGGTACCTAGGCATGATGGGACTGTGCTCGCTGTGATTGCTGTTAGCAATCACACTCCTATCATGCCAAGTCAGCCAGTACATGCTGGTACAGGGTGGCTGTAAGTGATGTGCAGACCCCATACTGCTGGCAGCATCACTACACAAGGGGGGCAGCTAGCTAGGTTTCAGCATGTACTGGCTGACTTGGCATGATAGGAGTGTGATTGCTAACAGTAGTCACAGTCCCATCATGCCTAGGTTCCAGCACTTACACATCCATCCAGTAAATGCTGGAACCTAGGCATTATGGGACTGTGATTGCTGTTAGCAATCACACTCCTATCATGCCAAGTCAGCCAGTACATGCTGGTACAGGGTGGCTGTAAGTGCAGACCCCATACTGCTGGCAGCATCACTACACAAGGGGGGCAGCTGGCCAGGTTTCAGCATGTACTGGCTGACTTGGCATGATAGGAGTGTGATTGCTAACAGCAATCACAGTCCCATCATGCCTAGGTTCCAGCACTTACACATCCATGCTATCACACACACACACACTCATTTATTCATATAATCATTCATTCACAGATTCATTCCCTCAATCACACACACTCATTCAAACACCCTCCCCACCCCCTTACCTGCACTGCAGCTCCTCGATGCCGCTCACAGACTTCAGCAAGGGGCGCGGCCTCCCTCTGCCTTTTCTGCTAAAGCACAGAGGAAGTAGGATGTCACGCGAACTCCGCTTCCTCTGTGCAGTCCAGAAGACCCTCCCACAAGTAAGTAGCAGGGCTTGAGGTGCGGCTCGCGTAAGATCGGTTGCCCTATCTGCCGATCTTACGCGGGCCGCACCTCGAGGTCTCGCGGGCCGCATTTGGCCCGCGGGCCGCATGTTGGACGCCCCTGCCCGATTTCGGGCGGCCCCTTGGCTTGGGCCCCCCTGCCGCCGGGGCCCGGTCGCAGTCGCGACCCCGGTAGTTCCGCCACTGGTTACCATCTAGACCCCTGGCCATTCTTCCCCCCGTCTCATCAATAGGGGGGGAGTAATAGTAACACAGTGTCTAATGCGTTTCTCCTGAGCTATGAGAGACTACAGTATGGATCAAAGGGTGCCTACTAACTACACATATTGCCACAGGTCCCCTCATTAAACTTCATAGATATAAGAGAGCCGGGCTCTCTCCACCTAATGCATCGGTTTGTCTTAGTCTGTCAATTCTGGTCTTGTCATACCCCTTGAATATATGTATTGCATTAAGCGCTGCGTAAATTGTTGGCACTATATAAATAAAAGATAATAATAGTAATAATATAAAAGGTCAAATGATGTCCCAAGTTCTCTTGCCAGGTATACACAGACCAAGGCATGTTTATGTCAGGTTATATATACCGTTAACGAGGGACTGTCGCATGTTGTCTCCCTGGTCCTTTACTTTCAACATTTGACTTGGCATTTATGGGAAAATAACAGGGAGAAAATTACACTATTGTTTTTTATCATTATATCATGTAAATGGAAGCAACGCTTGCTTTTATAGAATATATAGGTTATACTACGTAAAGTATATGATGGTCACAACTATATGAAGACTCTCTGACCCCGGGAACACAACGAGTTAAGGTGGTTCTGGGTTTTTAGGGGGCTATGAAAAGTAATTGACAAATGATTTATCCCAAGTACAAGTGATCAAAAATAATCATTCAAAGTAAATCAATGAATGGAATCCACAGTCTGCTTAGGAGCAAGATACATTATAACACACCTATATGAGTGTCTCACCCTTCCCACACTCACAGAGTGTTGCTGAGGGTTCCTCTTTCAATATACATTAAAATTTCTGTCTGTCTGTTTTCTATACTTCCTTTCCCATGTCACTAAAACAAAATACAGGATGTGATCGCAGCCACGTAACATGTTTCCCGTTCTTTATTTTGAGCACCTGATGTAGTTACACAATTTAACCAAACAATAAATATTTATATTTAATATTGATTATAATATTGTTTTTTTCTTTTTTAGTCCCAGTAAGTCCGTGTCATAGGATCCTGGTCATATGCATATCAGTCAACATACAAATCATATTTAAAGTCATATATCGCTTACTGAGTTATACCGCAGCAGAACAGAAGCAGACGATGGATCCCTCTCACAAACACTATCACGTGCACGAGTTTGATACTAAAGATTTTTTTAACAGATACTTTTCTGCAGCAACTGACAAAGTTTACTGTGATGAAGTTTTGATGTTTCCCATGAAAGAACTACACAAAGCAGTGACTCCAGGTAAGTATATTAATATTTATTTATATTTTGCTACATCGGTCTAAAATCTACTTGGCCGGCGAGCAGAGAGAAACACTTTGAGCAATCCTACTTGCATTTGATGTTCTGTATTAGGATACATCTACTAGCAACAGTGGTCGAGGGTTCTTATAACAGTGCATTCTAAATAGAACTCTCCAAAGTGATTAGAGAGTAGAGGATGGTAGAGTGAATGCTCAGAGTCTGTGATTACTCTTCCCATAACTTTATTATTATTTTTTATTTATTAATGTTACTTTTTTCCGCAGGTGACATTAGAGGAGAAGCTCTGATAGACATGTCTGTTGGCCCCTCATTTCACCACCTGTTGCCAGTTTCTGAGTATTTCAAAGAGATCACTGTTCTAGAATTCAGCGATGCCTGTATCAAGGAAATGGAGAACTGGGTGAATAAAGGACACGATGCCTTTGACTTGTCTCATACATCAAAGTTTATGACGGAACTGCAAGGGACAAGGTATTTGTATGACTTTTACTAAAGGGAATCTCTCAGGGATGTTATCTCAGAAAAATGTTATTATGTTTTTCAGTGATACGTGGGAAGAAAAGGAAGAAAATCTAAGAAAAAAAATTAAACACATCTTGAAATGTGATTTCACCAAAGAGAACCCTACAGACCCTGTTGTATTACCAAAAGCCGACTGCGTTCTGAGTTTATACGTTAAAACTATTATCGCCAAAGATCATGAAACCTACATTAACAACCTGAAAAAAGTCTCCCATATGCTAAAGCCAGGGGGTCACCTGTTATTACTTGGTGGGTTTAATGCGAAGTATTACACTATTGGTAAGGACAAGTTTCATGCTTTAACATATAATGAAGAATTTATAAGGAAGGCCTTAACAATAGCGGGTTTTGTTATTGAACACCTGGAGGTGCAGGAAAGCCAAATGCGTAATGAGAATGCATATGTAGGGCATGTTTTTTTTATTAAGGCTCTTAAAATAAAAGAGGCTGAGGTGTAGATTTCTCATTTTGGTGGGTGGTTGGGGGTGCAGTTTAAAGCAAATTGTCATTGGGACGGAAAAAGGGTTTGTTTTGTATTACATTTATGTTGTATAAAGCATAATACCTCTACTGTGAAGAAAATCAAATGATCTCCACAATGTAGACAAACAAAATAAATGAACGCAAGCTTGCAGGCTTGGAACTTACCTTTGATCAAACAGGATAAAACATTCTCTACTTTTGAACACATTTACATTTAGGAGTCCCTTATTTAGTATATATACAGAAATCAGGGGATGGATATACATAATATTCAATGTGATATTACATTTAATAGATAAATATATCCTTTTGGGAACATATGTGTGTGTAAGATAATCTATCTGGTTTTACAATGTAATTTGTATAGTAATGTATTACAAATGGCTTGGAATTAAAGGCTCCAACGGGGATGGGATACTCTCCAGTGGGTCAGACAACTGAACTGAAAGAGCTGTATTTTCACATAAATGTGTGTACTTTCACATACACTGTTTATCTCCTCTATAACCGGGTTATACAGGAACTCTCTGGAAAGAGGGGTTGGATACAGGGGATTCTGGAATAACTAGTTAGGGGCTGCAAGAGTCAGTCCAAGTAACGAGAGAGCAGTGAACAGAAGGAGACTCAGAACGAAGCTGCTCAAGATGGCGTCCGTGAGAATGCTTTGAGCCAAACGATGAAGAAGAACTCGAAAGAACAACATCATCATTTTAATGCTTAATTCCTTTAGTTTTGTATTATTATCAAGTGTTTTGTGTATTTTATATATTTTATAACCTGTAGCAGTGACCTCATTCAATGTCAATATATGTTTGGATTATAACCCTGGAAGAGGGTCATCATTTCTTACATAATAAAAGACATAATAAAAGTTAACCAATACATTCCAAGCAAACCCAGCAGATATACTGCGAGTTTCCTTTAGTAAATACCTAATTCTTTTGCCTTTTCACTTTAAGGCTTGGGGCAGATAAAGGAGCTGCTTGCGGGATACAAGCGCCGGCACCCGAGACAGACGCCTCACGCTCCCAACACTGCAGTCTGGGCAGCGCTGAGGCAGGCGGCGGCAGCAGCAGCGGCGGGGAGCAGAGGAGTCCTGGAGTTCTGTCAGTCAGGGGAGCCCAAGAGGTGCCGAGCGGTCGTTTTCAGCAACTGTCGCAGTCGCGACCCCTGCGACCCCGGTAGTTCCGCCACTGTCTGACCGACTACCTCGCATTGTGGTACAGCATAACACCTATCACTATATACCGAGGCACACATTGACAATAATGCAGCATAACCCCTATCACTATATACTAAGCAAAACATTGATGTGCTGTAGGCCTACCACTACAGTATCTGGCTTAGTATATAGTAGGGATGCACAGAAATTAAAAATCTGGACCGAAAATTTAGCATTCACTTGATAGAAACCGAAAATGACTCCCCCCCCCCAACTTTAAAAGCAAAAACAAAAAAAACACACTTTTATTAAAAGTAACATCAAAATTAGACAAAAAAAATAAATAACAATATTAATATAAATATATATATATATATATATATATATATTTATATATATATATATATATATATATATATATATATATATTTATTTCATGGCTACCCCAGCCTCAAGTATTAAACCAGTATCACAACCTCATGCTGACGAGTCCCATTAAGGACGAAACAGCTGTCCATGAGTGGTGAGTTCCCGAGTTTTGTCTAAAGTCTTGTACAGCGGGCAATTACTTTCAAGGGATCCATGTATATATATATATATATATATATATATATAATTAACAGCAATCACAATCCTATCATGCCCAGGCATACCCAGATTCCAGCATTTATTGGCTGACTTAGCATGACAGGAATGTGATTGCTGTTAGCAATCATATATATACCGTATTTGCTCGATTATAAGACGACCCTGATTATAAGACGACCCCCCAAAATCTAAATATTAATTTAGGAAAAAAACAAAAAGCCTGAATAAAAGACGACCCTATAGGAAAAAAAGTTTTACCAGTAAATATTAATTCATGCAAACAATATTTTCATATTTAATAAAAGCTATGATTGAGAAAAATATATATTTTTTTATTTCCTTTTATTTGCCAACCTGCCCACCCAGTTATGCATCTTCCCCCAGGGTTGCCACTCTGCCCCCAGAAATGCCTTATACCCCCTATTTGCCACTCCGCCCCATGATGTGCCTTTTAACCCTCTATATGCCACTCTGCCTCCAGAAATGTCTTATACCCTCCTATATGCTACTCTGCCCCATGATATGCCTTTTAATCCCCTATATGCAAGAGTGGCATATAGGGGGTTAAAAGGCATATCATGGGGCAGAGTGGCATATAGGGGGTTAAAAGACATTTCTGGAGGTATATATATATATATATATATATATATATATAACTGCTAACAGCAATCACACTCCTATCAACCCGCTGCCCCGGCAATACAGCAGGAAGCACCGGTAAGTGTGTGTGTGTGGGGGGGAGACAGGAGGATCCAGGTCCCCTGCAGCGGTGCGGGGGATCTGGATCTTGGTCTCATAATCAGACCTCTATTTGAGGTCTGATTAGAAGACGACCCCGATTAGAAGACGAGGGGTATTTTTCAGAGCATTTGCTCTGAAAAAAACCTCGTCTTATAATCGAGCAAATATGGTATATATATATATATACAGTATCTCACAAAAATGAGTACACCCCTCACATTTTTGTAACTATTTTATTATATCTAGAGTGCACCTGTACTTCATTGGTTGATGGCAGACGAGCCCCCGGCTGGCAACCAATAGAGTCATTCGTACAGAAAATCCTTGTGCCACAACTTGGCCGGGAGAGACCACTGGTCTCCCCGCTCCAAGAGTTAAAGGTCCGTACGAACGACCAATAGAGCCAGCAGTTAAAAGGTCGTGCGAGTGAGTCTATTGGTCGCCTGCAGGGGCCTCCTCTGGCATCAACCAATGAGGAGGCCCCTGCAGGCGACCAATAAAGTCATTCGCACGGCCCTTTAACTCCTGACGGCGAACCTACGGATTTCCGTTCTCGTTAACCCCTGCAATGCTGCGTACATAAGGTAGGCTAGATGGGGAAGGGAGCAGGGAGATTAGTAACCGAAGACGAACACGAAGATTCTTTGTGTTGTGTGTCTTCGTATACTTTTTGCCCCCGACATGTTCGTATGTTCGGTATTCGGGCTGAACAACGAAAATGCATCCTTTATGTTCGTTTTCGTGCTCCCCCGAATACGAATGCATAAGTCTAATTTTAAGGCAAGACAGGAGGCTTCCTATTTTGCATATCTTCCTTTACTCTCACCAGTAGCAGCAAAGAAAAAGTTAACAACATAAGTGGAAACAACCAATAGAAAACAGTACATAGGTGGTATATAAACCCCTAAGCCATCCTCCTCTTCCTCTTTCTTTGCTGCTCACCGTAGCTGCAGGTCAGTCCTCTTCCGTGTTTCATGCTGGCGAGGTTGGGCTGCTTGGTGTTTTTTAACGGCAAGTGGATCCCCGTTCAGCCCCTCTAGATTACGTGCTTAATTTTTTGGCGGATTTGTTTTCCTCGGGCAAATCTTACCGTACGATTAACGTTTTCCGCTCTGCCATTTCATGCAGTCATGTGGGTGTCTCGGGCGAACCGGTTGGTAGGGCTCCATTGTTCTGCCGCCTTCTCCGCGGCATTCGTTTATCTTGTCCTCCGGCACCTCGCTATGGTTCTCTGTGGGATGTCGCTATGGTGCTGGATTTTTGCGGTCCTGGCCAGATAACGATTCCCTTTCTCTACGTCAACTGTCGGCGAAACTTACCCTCCTGTTGTGTCTTCTTTCCTTTCGCAGGGTATCGGACGTTAAGGCTCTCGATGCGCACGCTATTTCTTTCTCCCCGGAGGGTCTGGTATTCCAGATCCACAGGAGGACTAAGACTTTTTCCTCGTCTATCTCCTATCCTTATTTCCTTGAGGACCCGAAAATCTGTGTGGCCAGCTGTGTTCGGTCGTATTTATCTCGCTCTGTGCTGGTACGTCCGTCCTCAGTTTCCCAACTTCTCATCTCTTACGTTAAGCCTTTCAAGGCCGTCTCTTCTCCTACGTTAGCTTGTTGGGTTCGCTGGCTCCTCTCTCTTGCGGGAGTGGATGCTGGTTTCGGGGCACATTCGGTTTGGGGGGCAGCTGCATCGTGCGCCCTTCGGGCCGGGGCAGCTCTGGACGACATTCTTAAGGCGGCAGATTGGTCTCCACTTTCCAGGAGTTTTACTTTCGCCCACTATCTTCTGCGGCAGTGGCATTAATTTCGGGCGTTAAAAATGCAAAAAAGGAAGCCTCTTGTCTTGCCTTAAAATTGGAAATTATTCTAGCCTTGGTGCACGGATAATTATAATTTTAATAAAGACAGGAGGCGAGTATTTTCCCTCCCGTCCCTCCCGTGTTTGGGTAACTTATTAATACGTCTTTATTAAAATTATAATTATTCGTGCACCAAGGCTAGAATAATTTCCAATTATAACACACCTATATGAGTGTCTCACCCTTCCCACACTCACAGAGTGTTGCTGAGGGTCCCTCTTTCAATATACATTAAAATTTATGTCTGTCTGTTTCCTATACTTCCTTTCCCATGTCACTAAAACAAAATACAGGAGGTGATCGCAGCCACGTAACATGTTTCCCTTCTTCATTTTGAGCACCTGATGCAGTCACGCATTTGAACCAAACAATGAGTCATAAATATTTATATTTAACCCCTTCGCGACCTTTGCCGGTTCAGGACCGTCATAACAAGAAGGTCACTAAATGACCTTTGACGGTCCTGAACCGTCAAAAAAATAAATAAGCTTAGAAAGTGATCAAGGATCACTTTCTTCGCTTAAACGGCCTTGCTGTAATGCCTCGATGTCGAGGCATTCAGCAAGGCCGAGATCGGCATCGGGGGCCATGTCTGGCCCCTCCCCGGGGCGTCATCAGCCGCCATACATTGTATGGCGGCGGACGCCCGTTTTAAAAGCGTTTAGGAGGCGATCAACGATCGCCTCCTAAACTTAAATGGTGTCGCTGGAATGCCTCGATCAGGAGGCATCCAGCGACACCAAACACTTACCTCCGGGTGGGCTGTGACCGCTCCGGAGAGCGGTCACAGCCGCCGCTGCCGGTGATCTTCGCCATCAAGCAAGATGGCGGCGGCCCGGGAAATAAAACAATAAAGACGAAAAAGTTCGCTAGAGGGTCTCCAGACCCTCTAGAGAACTGGCTCCACTTGCTGGTTGAATACAGGTACTGCATTCAACCATGCAAGTCAATGGAGCCCAGCTTTCTAATCACTATGTGATTAGTAAAATATTAAAAAAAAATAAAAAATGGAAAAAAAAATTAAAAAAAAATGTGCTAACATTTAAAAATAATTATGCAGTGATGTCACTAGATGAACCATCCAGTAACAGCAAAATGTGTAAAAAAATATATAAAAAAAGTATTACAAAAATAAAATAAAATTAAAAAATAAAGTTTATTATTTTGAGCAAGTGCTAAAATTTATCAAAAATCTCAACAAAGAGTTAAAATAAAAGCACTTCAAATACCCAAGGGGTGTCTAATATATAAAAAAAATGGCTGATGGGGTAAATTGGAGTGGCCTAGCTCAAAGATAGGGCATAGGTACAGACTGACCAAAATGGAGAAAAAAAGCGCACTTCCCAAATGTGGCATTTTAAATCTGAAACAACCCGACAAACCCATGCATGTTGGGTATCGCTGTACTCAGGAGATGTTGCTGAACACATATTGGGGGGTTGTTTGACAGTGACATATACCAGCACCTGTATATCTATAACTAAAGTACAATTTGTGTGGAAAAAAAAATAAAAAAAATTACTATTACAAAGTTTGACAAAGTGTAGTTGTATAATTGGTGCATGGAAAGGGTTAAAATAACAGCATTTGGAATACCCTGGGGTGTCTAGTTTTCAAAAATATATGGTTTGAATGGGTTAAATTGAGTTAACCGGCTTCAAAGATATTCCAAAGAGGAGAGGGAGGCACAATGACCAAATGACCACCTGAATTACGCATGCCCCAAAAGTAGCCTTTTACCAGCCAAACAATCTGACAAACCCATGCATGTGGGGTATCGCTGTACTCAGGAGATGTTGCTGAACACATATTGGGGGGTTGTTTGACAGTGACATATACCAGCACCTGTATATCTATAACTAAAGTACAATTTGTGTGGAAAAAAAAATAAAAAAAATTACTATTACAAAGTTTGACAAAGTGTAGTTGTATAATTGGTGCATGGAAAGGGTTAAAATAACAGCATTTGGAATACCCTGGGGTGTCTAGTTTTCAAAAATATATGGTTTGAATGGGTTAAATTGAGTTAACCGGCTTCAAAGATATTCCAAAGAGGAGATGGAGGCAGACTGACCAGATTTGTTAAAAAAGATTTGGAAATCATAAAACGCTGCTTGTACTTATTGCCCTATAACTTACAAAAAACAGCAAAAAAACATAAAAACATTGGGTATTTCTAAACTCAGGACAAGTAGTAGAATCTATTTAGCTAGTTTTTTTACTTGCTTTTTTAGGTGAGTAAAAGATTTTTCAAATAAAAGTCATAAAATGTGTTTTTTTTTCAATTTTTCACCATGTTTTTTTAATTTTTTTATAGTAAATAAGATGATACGATCAAAATAATGGTATCTGAAGAAAGCCCATCTTGTCCTGAAAAAAACAATATATAACTTATGTGGGTACACTAAATGGGTGAGGAGAAAATTACAGCTGAACACAAGCACCACAAAAGTGTCAAAACAGCCTCGGTCCCACAGGGTACAAAACGAAAAATGAGCCCGGTCCTTAAGGGGTTAATATTGATTATAATATTGTTTTTTTCTTTTTTAGTCCCAGTAAGTCCGTGTCATAGGATCCTGGTCATATGCATATCAGTCAACATACAAATCATATTTAAAGTCATATATCGCTTACTGAGTTATACCGCAGCAGAACAGAAGCAGACGATGGATCCCTCTCACAAACACTATCACGTGCACGAGTTTGATTCCAAAGAGTTTTTTAACAGATACTTTTCTGCAGCAACTGACAAAGTTTACTGTGATGAAGTTTTGATGTTTCCCATGAAAGAACTACACAAAGCAGTGACTCCAGGTAAGTATATTAATATTTAATTATATTAAATTATATTTATATTTTGCTACGTCGGTCTAAAATCTACAGTGCCGGTGAGCAGAGAGAAACACTTTGAGCAATCCTACTTGCATTTGATGTTCTGTATTAGGATACATCTACTAGCGACAGTGGTCGAGGGTTCTTATAACAGTGCATTCTAAATAGAACTCTCCAAAGTGATTAGAGAGTAGAGGATGGGAGAGTGAATGCTCAGGGTCTGTGATTACTCTTCCCATAACTTTTTTTTAAATTTTTTAATGTTACTTTTTTCCGCAGGTAACATTAGAGGAGAAGCTCTGATAGACATGTCCGTTGGCCCCTCATTTCACCACCTGTTGCCAGTTTCTGAGTATTTCAAAGAGATCACTGTTCTAGAATTCAGCGATGCCTGTATCAAGGAAATGGAGAACTGGGTGAATAAAGGACACGATGCCTTTGACTTGTCTCATACATCAAAGTTTATGATGGAACTGCAAGGGACAAGGTATTTGTATGACTTTTACTAAAGGGAATCTCTAAGGGATGTTGTTTCAGAAAAAAATTATGTTTTTCAGTGATATGTGGGAAGAAAAGGAAGAAAATCTAAGAAGAAAAATTAAACACATCTTGAAATGTGATTTCACCAAAGAGAACCCTACGGACCCCGTTGTATTACCAAAAGCTGACTGCATTCTGAGTTTAAATGTGCAGCATATGATTGCCAAAGATCATGAAACCTACATTAACAACATGAAAAAAGTCTCCCGTATGCTAAAGCCAGGGGGTCACCTGCTATTATTTGGTGGGTTTAATTCAAAGTATTTTACTCTTGGTAAGGAGAAGTTTCATATTTTAACATCTAATGAAGAATTTATAAGGAAGGCCTTAACAATAGCGGGTTTTGTTATTGAACACCTGGAGGTGCAGGAAAGCCAAATGCGTAATGAGAATGTATATACGGAGCATGTTTTTTTTATTAAGGCTCTTAAAATAAAAGAGGCTGAGGTGTAGATTTCTTATTTTGGGGGGTGCAGTTTAAAGCAAATTGTCATTGGGACGGAAAAGGGTTTGTTTTGTGTTACATTTATGTTGTATAAACCATAATACCTCTACTGTGAAGAAAATCAAATCTCCACAATGTAGACAAACAAAATAAATGAACGCAAGCCTGAAGATCACGCTTGGCTTGCAGGCTTGGAACTTACCTTTGATCAAACAGGATAAAACATTCTCTACTTTTGAACACATTTACAACTTGGAGTCCTTTATTTAGTATATATACAGAAATCCATACTATTCAATAGATAGAAAAATGTTTGATTTACACTTTCCTTACCCTGTGAAGAGTTTAATACAATGATTGTCAATGTGCCGGAAGTAAGAAATGAAGGGCGCTTTTAAAATGTGATATTACATTTAATACATAAATAAATGGTTTTGGGAAAATTTGTGTGTGTGTGAGATAATCTATCTGGTTTTACAATTAAATTTGCATAGTAATGTACTACAAATGGTTTGGAATCAAAGGCTCCAACGGGGATGGGATACTCTCCAGTGGGTCAGACAACTGAACCGAAAGAGCTGTATTTTCACATGAATGTGTGTACTTTCACATACACTGTTTATCTCCTCTATAACCGGGTTATACAGGAACTCTCTGGAAAGAGGGGTTGGATACAGGGGATTCTGGAATAACTAGTTAGCTGCAAGAGTCAGACGTGTCCTTTTTACTTCTATTAAAAATACATTAAAAAGTGCAATTATTATTTTGTTTTGGGAACAACAAACATAAAACATAGACGTTTTAATAAATATCTAACATAGCAACAATTTAAGACCCTTGACAACATTGTAATGTGAATTATGTGTCTTCAAAACTAAGTGAAAATACTTTCACTGGCAAGTTTCAATGGAAAAAAGTTGACGAGTAGCAGTCAATAAGAGGGGGAGAAGACACAGCCCTAAGAAACGTGGAAAATAAAGACTAGACCCACCAAATGTTTGGTGGGTCGGCTGGCTGCATCAATACACAAGAGGGTCAGCTGCGGCCATCACATAAATCAATACCAAAGGGAGGGGCAGCCTGGGAGCATAAATACACATAGGGCTGGCAGGGGGCAATACACAAGGGGGCAAAAACACAAACGACATGAGCAGCGTGGAAACCGTCTGGATGCGGGTGTTAGTGTGGCAGAGCCTGACCTGGTGTTTGTGTTTGGGTGTCGGTGTGGCACAGCCTGTCTTGGTGTGTGTGTTTGGGTGTCGGTGTGGCAGAGCCTGTCCTGGTGTGTGTGTGTTTGGGTGTCGGTGTGACAGAGTCTGTCCTGGTGTGTGTGTGTTTGGTTGTCGGTGTGGCAGAGCCTGTCCTGTTGTGTGTGTGTTTGGATGTCGGTGTGGCTGGGCCTGTCCTGGTGTGTGTGTTTGGGTGTTGGTGTGGCAGAGCCTGTCCTGTTGTATGTGTGTTTGAGTGTCTGTATGGCAGAGTCTGCCCTGGTGTGTGTGTTTGGGTGTCTGTGTGGCAGAGCCTGTGCTGGTGTGTGTGTTTAAGTGTCGGTGTGGCAGAGCCTGTCCTGTTGTATGTGTGTTTGGGTGTCTGTATGACAGAGTCTGCCCTGGTGTGTGTGTTTGGGTGTCTGTGTGGCAGAGCCTGTGCTGGTGTGTGTGTTTAAGTGTCGGTGTGGCAGAGCTTGTCCTGTTGTATGTGTGTTTGGGTGTCTGTGTAGCAGAGTCTGCCCTGGTGTGTGTGTTTGATTGTCTATGTGGCAGAGCCTGTCCTGGTGTGTGTGTGTCCAGTGTGTTTCACATGTTATTGCTGTAAAAAAATAATCGCAAGCAGCTATATTAGGCTGCGTGCTCCAAGCACTAAATATATTTTTTTTAATGTTCCCCTTGTATTAAAAAGGGATATTTTACAATAGGACATTGATCTTTCCAAACCTTATATTAAATGCTTCTTCTAAGATAGGGCCATCAGGTTGCAGTTTTTTCGCACTTGAATGAAGAACAGCTTAGAGTGATTAAAACCTCTTGCTGTCAATAGGGAACATGATCTGATAGGGGCTTGCATAGGACACCATGTCACACACCCTAGGCAGAGGCTTTAATGTTCCAGCTCTTCCTACTACACTGAATAATCTCAGAATCCCATCAGTAAGGAAGGTGATCCTCCATGGACTTCAGTTTATGCTGTGCCACACGTTGAAGGGGAGCACACAATCTATTTCCAAACTGTGATAGTGACATGGCAAATATTTTCTAAATAACCAAAATCCACTCAACAACTTTATTTTATAGTTTTTTTATTCATGTCTACTAGAAGAGTGTTCCTGACAAAAGGTTTGCCCACTGATTAGACACACATTGGTTACACATTGGATACTAAGCCTCCTTTATTTTAAGAGCCCTCATAAACCAAGCATGTTCGGAATAGAAAGACTCATTACGTACATTGGTTTCCTTCACCTCAAGATAATTAATAACAAATCCTGCTTCTTTTATAGCCTTTCTTATAAAAGCTTCATCAAATTTTAAAGCATGAAACTTGTCCTCACCAACAGTGTAAAAAGTTGCATTAAACCCACCAAATAACAACAGGTGCCCCCCTGGCTTTAACATAAGAGAAATCTTTTTCAGGTTGTTAATGTAGGTTTCATGATCCTTGGCAACAATATTCTGCACATATAAACTCAGAACACAGTCGGCCTTTGGTAACACAACAGGGTCTGTAGGGTTCTCTTTGGTGAAATCACATTTTAAGATTTGTTTAATTTTTCTTCTTAAATTTTCTTCCATGTCTTCCCACTTATCACTGAAAAACATAATAACACATTTTTGAAAGAACATTCCTTAAAGATCATCTGAAGTAGGTGTTTTTGCAATTGTTTTATGAAAAATATAAGTAATAGATTAACATCCGAATACTATATGATGTGTTAAGCAATATGACATATTTTCACATTTGATATGCTAGATTCTTCCTTGCCCTCTTTTAGTTTCCAAAATTGTCCCATAAAAGTAACAATTTCTGGTAAGAAGACAACGTAGACTATTTCACGAATATCATTCTACTTGCTTTGGTGCAGCCATTAAAGTAATATTTTGGACTAGATGAACGGAGGTTGATTATCTTGACAGCTTTCAAAAAACTAGGTGGTGTCCAATAAACAAACACGCAATACTAATTTTCTGCATTTATACTTTTTGGTTTATGAGCAGTGAAAAAATTTTATTTGTCCAAGGGACATATGGATGTTTTCAGATTTGTCCTCTTACATTTTCCTATGATACTCTTTTCTTTTATTTTTTTCAACCTTATGCACTTGTTTTTCAGAGAACAATGGGGCATGACTAGAGACCCTTTGGGGACTATGTAGCCTTTTTGGTATTAAGTGGGTACCCATAATGATGTCATCATTGCATCAAAGGGCTCCATTTAAATGCCTGTTTATTTATAAGGGAAAAAAACCCATTATTTCTGCTTCTCGTCACTCTCATCTCCATACTTGCCAATCACACAGTAATTAGGAAACAGCGCTCTTCAGCAATGGGAAAACTTTGTACCTATGGCAAAAATTGGCAGCAAAGAAAAGGCAGTTTGGATGTTTGCAGTTATTAGGAGGATAATAAACTACCTGGTTTCTCGCAATTCCATCATAAACTTTGACGCATGAGACCAGTCCAAAGCATCATCTCCTTTATTCAGCCAGTTCTCCAGCTCCTTGATACAGGAATTACTAAATTCTAGAACAACGATATCTTTGAAATACTGTGAAACTGGTAACAGGTGGTGAATGGTGGGACCAGCAGACATGTCTAACAAAGTGTCTCCTTTAATGTCACCTGTGAACAAAATAATATTGATAAATACAAAAAGGAGGGCCCTCTTCTCCTTTTTGTATCAGTTTGTTATTGTGTGTGACTCTAAATTATCCCACTGATTGTAACAGCGCTACGGAATGTAATGTGTTGCTACTATTAGAGGTATCCTGATATAGTGTATTAAATACATGTAGCATTGTCCAAATTGTTACTCTCTGCTCACCGGCACTCTCAGATTGCTGTAGCAAAATCCGACTAAATTTATTTGAGAGTAAATGTACTCACCTTGAGCTACCAATTTGTGAAGTTCTTTCATGGGAAAAATGACTTTATCCTCAATGAAACCCTTATCAGCTGTTGGAGAAAAGTATGTATCAAAAGCCTTTTTTGTATCAAACTCGTGAACATGATAGTGTTTGTGAGACGGATCCATCCTGCGTTTCTGTTCTGTTGCGATATGACACAGTAAGTGAAAATGGGCTATAAATAGGATTTGGATCTGGGCTGATATTCAAATGACCAGGATGTATAAAAAAATAAAATTCAACATTCAAATCAATAATATATGTATAGGTATAACTAATATGACTCATTCTTGGTCATAAGTGTAACAACATCAGGTTTACGACTGGGTATAATCATGTCCTGTTTACAATAAAAAAAAATCTATATTTATTTTGTTTTGGAAAAGGCAAACAAGGGATATTGTTGTCCTGCAATTGTTAAATCAGTGAGAAAGCCTTAGAGATGTAACTGTGCATTTTACAGAGCCAATCTGACCCTTGTCTGATTTGTTTTAACACTGGACACTTCTGCATTTGTAGGTAAGATGAATTTCAAAGGGTTATCTGTAGGACGCCATATGTGTCACCAACAATTATACTCCCCCAAATGAAACCAGAACATGTATTCCTAAATTGTCGATTACCCACCTCCTGAGAGATACAGAACTAAGATAACACAATATTTATTATAAACAATATATTTTACCTAATTTTAGGTGTGAAAACCTTTTGAAGCTTGAAAAAACATCTAGCAAGGTCAAAACAGAGTGTGTAAGTTAGCACATTGTGCGTTTCTTATGGCTTTAAATGTGTATGGGTGCTACCTCATGGTGTATGTGAGTATTAGCAAATAGTGTGAGGGAGAGTGTGTGGGTGTTAGCGTGTGCAAAAGAGCGTTTTGTTGTATGGTGTTATGGAGTGTGCATTGGCGTTAGCAATGGGTGTGTTTGTTTCCCATACGCCCATAGAATTTGGGGAAAATCAGTGGGCACTGTGTTACAATAACACCTTATAACATACATGAGTTTGGGGAGGCCAGAGGCTAGATATTAACTAACTGTGCACATTTGCACGGGTAGGTTGTAAAGTTGGAAGTGTAGGTTTTGCTGTAACCTTTTGAGTGTTGAGGGTTGGAACTCTTTAGATTATCTAATCAGACAGCTATATGAGACTGCCTGCTCCAAGCACTGATTCAGTTAATATTTGTAAAGTTTACCTTGTAGTAAACAAGAATATTGTTTAATTTACTTGTTTCTAAAGCTATTCCAATTGTGTTTTTTTAACATAAAGATAGTTCACCAACAATTTACCTGTTAATTAACAATTGTATCAATTGTGTGAGTATTGGTAAGTATTAGTAGAAGCTTTGTCTAACTTTAATATTTAGGATCTTTCTGCCACACTGCATAATCCTAATCTGCCATCAAACAAAAAGCAGGTAAAACTCCATGCGCATCCAGTTATGTTCTGCTACACGCAAAATGTTTGCTAAACAGTCTGCTTGGAAACTGTGATAAAGACACACGTTTCCCAATAACAATTATATCCCGAAGGACCAAGATGGAGGGTCCCATAGACTTTATTTTATGGTTTTGATTCATACAAGACGTTTTTTGCATCAAACTCATGAATATGATTGTGTTTGTGAGGAGGATCCAGCCTGTGCTTTTGCTGTTACCTGGTATAACACAATAAGTGCGATATGGCTTAAAATAAACACAACCTGTATGTTGGATATTCATGTGATCAGGATCTTATGACATAAACAAATTATAACTTATTTCATGGTCATGTGCATCAGGATCACAACATGTAGATCATGTATGCATTATTTTGGATATGTTCACATCTTGTTTACTGTGATAAACAAAGTTCCAACGAAAATTGCAAATATTTATTTTTGCTTTGGGGAAGGCAAACGATGCAAAGGAACTTATCTATGTCCAACACAGCAACAAGTTAAGCTATTTGGCAACAACAGGCATTTCTAAGGGAGCTGCTACACTTACAGCTTTTAAATAAAAAATAGGTATGAAACGATCTACAGCTTGTATAGGAGGTCTAATCATTATGACCTCATACAGATTAAAATACAAAAATGAAATCATAATTGGGACAATGGTGTTCAGATATCTAGGTTTTAAGTGGCCACGGATCCAGATGGCTGGGTAGTTACCTATTACATGGTGGTTTGCAAGTTGAGTTAAGGTGAAAAGAGCATTTCATCTTGTATTGTTAATGGTCTGTCCCGGGATGTTTCTCCTAGGAGAACAGAAAACGTTTCCAGCAACAATTAAATGAATAAGAGATATAGGTATTTAATTGTGTATTTTACAGAGCCAATCCGGTCCTTCTAGCCAGAGAAACGTCTCTTGGCCAGGTTCTTCATAATGCATTGTTAAGCTGGTGAGATGACATATTTCTCCAAATGAATAATAACTCAGATTTTATCTTGGCATTTATGTATTAGTTTTGTATGAGAGTGGGATTTTTTAATACTTTCTATGTCTTTCTATTTTATGCTTAGTAGAAGTATTATTTAACACTCATCTACAGACACCAGACAAGCCAGAAGGATTGCTTTTCCCTCAGAAATCTCATGGTGCTTTCACAACCACAAGGGATTCTGGGTAGGCACATGCAAATAAGGTTAACAATTATCACCTTTGCCTCTATATCCTCTATATCCTCATGCTGACGAGTCCCATGAAGGACGAAACAGCTGTCCATGAGTGGTGATCTGGCTATTGTACCTCTTCCTGAGTTTTGTCTAAAGGCTGTCTTGTACAGCGGGCAATTACTTTCAAGGGATCCATGTATATAGTGGATATAGAGGCAATGTGTCTTGTACTGAGAATATGCAGGGTCTGGGTCATCAGCAGGAGGATCTGCACCTCCCTATTCCTCCTCATACTCCTATTAGATGGAGATGGGAGGCACTAGGGGAAGCAGATTCTCCTCCACTATGTTAAGTGGTTCATCATACAGGAGGCTTTCTTTCTAGGTGCTCAGGGGAGTGACCACATTTCCTAACTTCCTAACAAGTTCATTGCCTCAGATTTTGGTACAGCATGACTCCTATCATTACATAGCAAGCCAGACACAGACGATGGTACAACATGACTCCTATCATTACATGATTCAGACACTGAGCATGGTGCAGTATGACAAATTTTAAGGCTAATTGACTTGGACACTCTCTCCCACGTCCATGTCTCCTTTCTCACAGCTCCACGTCTTTTCTTGCATCTTCTTTTTCCGTCTTCATCCGCTTCTACCCTGTGTCAGCCACACTGAAAAGGCCTTCCTGAGCACTTACACATAAGGGGCGGAGCCTCCGCACACCACATTGTCAGCTTCTCCCCTGTTCCTCCAATTGAGGGAGAGGCTGTCCATGTGGTGGGCAGAGGCTCCGCCCTTACGCAGAAGCGTCAGTATAAAGAAGTGGCGGGCACTCACTAAAAATATATGCTAGTGCTTGCATGAAGGCCAATCAGGAGCAAGCTCAACCTTACGGTAACCTCAACCGTAATATAATGCAGATGCTGAAAAGAGGAGGCTATGAGCTGCTCACTTTACAAGAAAACTACTTGGATCAGATTGAATACATCCGAAAAGGTAAGTATGTAAAAGTTAATTTTATTCTAGATAATAGAACCATTATTACAAGAACAGAAAATTGAGGTAGTTCATAATTGTCAGATATTGAAGAAGCAGGAGAGGGGAAAATGAAAGTGCAAATAATAGCAAATAAATATGCAAAGCCCGAAGAGAGCTTGTCTAATTATTGAAGAGATACCTATATTAGTTGTAAACAATTTATGAAAGTGCAAATAGAAACAAATCATCATGTAAAGTGCAAAAGAGGCTGCCAAATTCTTTCCAGTAATCAGTCCATCAGAGAGAAATTGATAAACTCCAAAACAATAAAAATAAATTAGTAGAAAAAATGGATACACAGTTCATTAATTGAGAGTTAATCAAAAAACAGTGTAAACAGGGTTCCATAAGGTGCTATAAAAACAAAAACAAACCTATCGTGTGTTTTAAAGAAAAAAATGTCCATGTGGTGGCGCCACAGTATTAAATAAGTGCAACAAAATTTTGGCTCAGAGAGTTTGGGTGTCTGACTCAATATACGCGCTTATGGCATTGTGAGAGTGTATTCCAGGTCCCACCATCCACATCAATGTTTTTTAGCTTCTAATAAACACATCCACAATGAGCTCGCAGTGATGAAGCATGATCATAGTAACGATCTCACCTCGGGGGCTGGGATGCCGGTCGTAGCGTTTTTCATTAAAAGCATGTACGTGTTGCTTAAACGTTAAGATCAGTTTTCCAAATAACCTCTAGTCGGGACAGTTTGTCAGTCTTCACACACAGGGCAAGAAACTGGATAAGAAGAGTGAATCAGCCACATCACAGAGCAATCAACTGAGGGCAGTGTGAAGGAGCCAGACTTTGTTCCTAGCTTTAAATAGGTACTGTGTATGTGTGTATGTGATTCATATGTATCTACAGTATGTAATGTATGTAGTATGTGTGTATAGTGTATGTGTGCATGTATGTGTTTGTGTATAGTGCATGTAGCCACAAAAAGCACTATATAAACCAATAAATAATTATAATAAAACCCATTAATATGAAATAATTATGAGCAGCAGGTTAAAGTAGAGCTCCAAAAAACCCCCAAACAAACAGAATGGAAAATTCCCCTGACCACACAGGTAAAGCTAAAATGTATTATACTTTACTAGGTTCTAGGAACATGGGCAGGGGCGGGCTGGGCCGGGGGGCAGGGGGGCAATTTAATACGGCCGGAGCTACTTGAATACTTTTTTTTTTCATTTAATAGCCGATCTGGCTTGCCATATTACATTTTTTTTTTAAAAAGTATTAAAGTAGCTCCGGCCGGTGGCATCAGCACCCAGCGGCTGTCTAGATCAGTTTTCCATTAATCTGATGGCCGCATAGTGATGGGAGGAGCGTGAGGGGTGAAAGCTCCGCCCCCTGGAGCACCGGATGTCGGGTCAGTGACATCCTGTATACATAGAAAACAGTCTGTTGCTACCAGGGGATGGAGGTCTAGACGAAACCCCCCAAAAGTGGAAGTAGAAGGTTAGTAAACCAATTTATTTTTGTACAAGCTATATAATATTTTTTTTTGTATTCGTTAAAAAGAAAAAAATAGTTATGTGTGTGTGTGTGTGTATGTAAGTGTGTCCCCAGTGTCACTTCTCTCCCCAATCAGCCCCCCATGTCATTGCTGTCCCCATTCAGCTCCCCATTGTCACCTCTGTTCCTAATCAGCCCCTCCCAGTGTCACCTCTGTCCCCCTTCAGCCCCCGTGTCATTGTTGTCCCCATTCAGCTCTTCAGTGTCAGCTCTGTCCCCAATCAGCCCACTTTAAGGTATGATCCTGGTAGGGTACTCATATTAGCCTTTACAATTTCCCTGCTGCTGTGTACTATACTTCCCATAATCCTCAGCCAGTATCATGGGGGGCATTTAACTGGCTGAGCATCAGGGGGACATTAGGTTTTGCTGTTTTTTTACCATTCTTTGTTGCTATTAAATTTACTTATGTTGAATCATATTTGTATTTTTATAATGAATATGCGTTCAGGAAAAGATGGGCATGTATGGTGGGCTGATTCGTGGCACAACGGGCCACTTCACTTGACTTGCCCCCCAGGCCTTAGGCTGCCAGCCCTCCCCTGATTTTAAGGAGATCAGAGACAATATGCTTAACCCTCATACATTGAGAATATGGTAGACCAAGTCCTGCTTGTGGAGGGTGGAAACTACTGAAATGGAGTGAATTGGTCCTGTCTGTTGGTTTGGTATAAAGGCCTATGCTAATCGTTGTCCCATTTTTTGCATACGTAGGGGCTTCATTGGACGCCTTTGCTGTACCCTTAACTAGTAAATAGAACAGAAGCGTTCCAGAAAGCATGATCAACGGAGCTGATTCAGAGGATTAGCGGATGAAGAAAGAAGAGAGGTAAGAGAAAAGGCTGAATAGAGGTGCCAGAGCTCAGGGACAATGCCTCAAATGCTGGATTGTCCCCGTGATCCGTGACACGCGGTCAACCTAGGCAGCACCTCTCTCTCAGGACACAGCACCGCCGTGGTGCAGCTCTAGCAGAGTGCAGCGTGTCCGGCTTGCCCCCAGTAGATCTGTGCTCTATCTTGCCTATAAGCAGCGCTGGCCCTGTGTGTAACACTTGGAAGGGGAGCACACAGCCTATTTCCAAAGTATGATAAAGGGATGGCAAATATTATTTAAACAACAAAAATGAATCTACTCAACAACTTTTTAAATATGTTTTAATTCATGTCTAGAGTGCTCCTGCCAAAAGGTTTGCCCACTAAATGTGTTACACATTGGATACTAAGCCTCCTTTATTTTAAGAGCCTTAATAAACCAAGCATGTTCAGAATAGAAAGACTCATTACGTACATTGGTTTCCTTCACCTCAAGGTAATTTATAACAAACCCTGCTTCTTCTATAGCCTTTCTTATAAAAACTTCATCAAATTTTGAAGCATGAAACCTGTCCTTGCCAATAGTGAAAAAAGATTCATTAAACGCACCAAATAATAGCAGGTGACCCCCTGGCTTTAGCATACGTGAGACTTTTTTCAGGTTGTTAACGTAGGCTTCATGATCTTCGGCAACAATACTCAGCACATATAAACTCAGAACACAGTCGGCTTTTGGTAATACAACAGGGTCTGTAGGGTTCTCTTTGGTGAAATCACATTTTAAGATGCATTTAATTTTTCGTCTTAGATTTTCTTCCATTTCTTCCCACTTATCACTGAAAAACATAATAACACATTCCTGATAGAACAGTCCCTGGATATCATCTGAAGTAGTGTTTTTTAATTTTTATACAAACCATACAAACCATAAAGTATAAATGCAGAAAAGTGGATTTCCTATCATCTTAGATTTTCCTATTATCCTATTTTCTTGTACCTTTTTTTAACCACTTACATTACTTTTTTTCACAGAACAATGGAGTATGACTAGAGACCCCCTGGGAGTATTTTTGTATAAAATGGTTACCCATAATGATGTCATCACAGTATCAAAGGGCTCCATTTAAATTCATGTTTATTTATGTTAAATATAAGATTTTAAAATATATATATATTTTTTTAACTTATAACATTATTTCTTATTTCCTCTATTATTTCTTCTTTTCCCATGTTCTCCATAATTCCCAATCACACAGTAATTTGCTCTTCAGCATTCAGCAATAAGAACTCCATAGCTAAAAATCAGCAGCAGAGGAAAGGCAGTTTGGATGTTTGCAGTTATTAGGAGGATAATAAACTACCTGGTTTCTTGCAATTCCGCCATAAACTTTGATGCATGAGACCAGTCCAAAGCATCGTCTCCTTTATTCAGCCAGTTCTCCAGCTCCTTGATAGAGGAATTACTGAATTCTAGAACAACGATATCTTTGAAATACTGTGAAACTGGTAACAGGTGGTGAATGGCGGGACCAGCAGACATGTCTAACAAAGTGTCTCCTTTAATGTCACCTGTGAAAAAATAATATTGATAAATACAAAAACTAATAATTCTTTCTTTTACACTTTAATTATGTCATAATGTTCTTAATGTCATAAGAACTCTTAATGCCTTTTACCAGTAGAGCTGATACAGTGTATTAAATATAAGTAGCATTGTCCAAATTGTCAATCTCTGATTACTGTAAAAAAAATTCAGATTGCTGTAAAAAATTCTAAATGTTATTAGAGAGTAAATGTACTCACCCGAAGCTACCGCTTTGTGAAGTTCTTTCATAGGAAAGATGACTTTATCCTCAATGAAACCCTTATCAGCTGTTGGAGAAAAGTATGTATCAAAAGCCTTTTTTGCATCAAATTCATGCACATGATAGTGTTTGTGAGACGGATCCATCCTGCGCTTCTGTTCTGTTGCAGTATAACTCAGTAAGTGAAATATGGGCTATAAATATGATTTGGATCTGGGCTGACTTTCATATGATCAGAATCCTATCAACGACGGAGCGGAATGTGTAAAAACAAATGCAATTTTCTATATAAATATATATAACTATTATTATTGCTTTGTCATAAGTGTAACAGCATTGGGTTTACAACTGGGTATAATCATGTCCTGTTTACAATGAAAAAGAAACCCAACAATATTTTTTTTTCTTTTGGGAAAGTCAAACACAGAACATTTAATGAGCATCCAACATAATAACATTTTATGAGCCCTGACAATATTGTTTTGTGTCTTTAAAGCAAAGTGTTTGAAGGGATTTGTAGTCTTCAGAGCTTCTAATATAACCCAAGTTATTTGTGAAAAAGACTTACAGCTTATATAGGTAGGTAAAATAATGATGGTCCGTACTGAGTGGTCCATAAAAAGGATTGTACAGCCTTAAGACACAAGAAAATAAAGACAATGTCCCACCAGGAGCAGATAATGTATCTCTTGGTGGCTTTAAAGATGACCCAAGGGCAGTTGAGCCTGGTAGTAATAGCTAGATAGCAAGATGGCCAAATGCTTTGGCGTCAATTTTTTGGTAAGTTGGGGGTGGGGTTTAGAGGGGTAGTTACTTAAGGGGTTGTGACACAAGGCTGAGGGACATTTTGTAGTCTCCTTACCCTGTGTTGTTTGTACCACCCTCCCTCCCTGTTTATTGTGTTATGTTGGGGTATTTCTGCTGTCACAGCCGGTGGGTTGCTTACCAGGCATCTAGGGGGTGTGAATGCTCTGGGGAAGAGCATTTGATGGCAGGTTCCCGGTAGGGGGTGCTGGGAGCCTCAGGTTTGGGTTTGGGCATCTTGGTATGTCCGTCCCTGTGTGGTGGTTCCTAGTTTGCCTGGTAGGCTTTATCAGTTTTGTTAATTATTTATGTTTATGGATGTTATTTATTATATTTATGGGTTTATTTTGTAGTCTTTGCCCTGTTAACGCAACAAGACGTTGGGCCTAAGGTTGCGTGGCAATTACTTCTGGCATAAGGTAAATTGGGTGGAGGCCTGGCCGGAGATCGAGGGTCATACCACCCAAAATTTTTTTTTTTACTTTTCATTCTGTGGCATTTTTTTTACCTTTTCTTCTCTATCAGCAGAAGAGCTCTAATACATGCGCAATGAGAAGTTCCATTTAGATCCAAAACATGGTACACATATAGTGAGGGGGCCCCAGAACATGGATAACACTTCCATGAGCCAGGAAATGTGTGTGTGTGTGTGAATTCTATTGTTGTGCATTAAAGCCAATAAATTACCAAATAAATAAATGTGGTTCCCAGCCAGTTGTGCTTCTCCAAGACACAGCTTTATTTTGGCTCATTAAAATAAGCATAATATGTCTCTAAATGACAGGTCCGTATTTGGTCTTAATTAATGAAAATCTTTATTCTCTTCCCACTGCGTATTTTAGGATTTACTACATTGACACATAACATGTTTGTACAGAATGTACTGATATAAATGCAAATAAACCACTTTATCAGACGTTAATGTGAGGAGTTCTGTGATGAGAATTTTTGCTTTGAAAGATAGTTATGGTTAAATAAATGCTAGCTTGGATCTAATATAATCTTCATTCAGCCTCTCTTCACCATTCTTCCTGGACTGGCCAATTGGCACACAGGCAAATGCCCCATACTCACCCAATCTGCTGCACCATAAGCATATCTAGCCATCAGCGCACCTAGGCCATCAGATGGCCACTGGCAATAAAGTGACAGGGCCGTCCAGATAGCAAACGGTATACTCCCATCTACATGATATGGTTTTAAAGCTAGTTGCACAAAATATAAAAGCTCCAATCAATTTACGAAGACCAAAGTGTTACTCAGATGTTATTGTTCCGGCTCATGAAGGTTTGAGAGCACTAACAAACCAAATATGCTTATAGTACACAAAATCATTTTGTATTTTGCTTTCAATGCAATCAAAGTGTTCAATGGAAAACCCTGCTTCACTCAGAGCTTTTCTCAAAAACGTTTCATCTAAATTCAACTTATGGAACCTGTGTTGGCCTATGGTGTAATACCTTGCATCAAATCCCCCAAATATTAATAGATGCCCTCCTACTTTTAGCATAGAGGACAATTTTTTCAAGTAGTCACAGAAAGCATTGTGGTCTTTGCACACCAAAATCATCATATACAAACTTATCACGCAATCGGCTTTGGGTAATACAACAGGGTCCGCCGGGTTCTCCTTGGTGAAATCGCATTTCAAAATCTGTTTAATTCGGCTTCTCAGGGATTCTTCTTTCTCCTTCCACTTATCACTGAAAAACACAATGACACAAAATTTCACTAAACAACAAATGCAAAACACAAAACTATTTGAACTAATGGAATTTTTGAGATCGGATTGAGATCGCTCTACCCAGCTCACTGATGTTAACTTCATCCCAGTAGAAGTAGTAGAGTCTAATACTGTAAGGGGATTTAAACATGCATGGGATAGGCATATGGCTCCTGAATCTACGACGAGACCAACGACTGATTAAGGTTTGAGTCTCACATCAGTAAAAATGTGCAGATTAGACGGGCCGATTGGTTCTTATCGGCCGTCATCTGTTTCTAGAAGTCATTGGTGCAGTTCTTGGACATTTGGGTTTTTCCTTAAAACTGGTTTACTCAAGAGGAACCCCAGCTGTTGTCCTTGGAGATTAATAATTGAATTATATTTGTTACAGACGGGCCGATTGGTTCTTATCGGCCGTCATCTGCTTCTGGAAATCATTGGTACAGTATTAAAGAGGAGCATTTGAGATCATCAGATTTATTGTTAAAATAAATATACTCAAATAAATATTTCAGCAATATTGGATGAGCCATTCAGTTATCAGTCCTCAGTTGCCATGTAGTTATAATTTTTCCTGTATGCTTTGTGCTCCTCTGGCCTATCAGTTATTTTATGCATAAGGAAACCTACTACTTATTGGGAAAAAAGCTGTAAAACAAGGATTCATATTGAACTAATTCTTTACCTGTCCCCTTCCATTTCAATAACAATCTTTGATGCATGGGACCAGTCGAGTGCATCCTCCTCCTTATTCATCCATTTATGTAAATCATTGATGCTGTCATCATTCAATTCCAAAATAGTGATCTCTTTGAAAAATTTACAGATGGGTAATAGCTGGAAAACAACGGGTCCGACTGAAAAGTCAATCAAAGTTTCTCCTTTAATTTCCCCTGGAGAAAACAAAAAGCGTTGACACAGATATATATGACATCATTTACGAACAACGAGATTTGGAGAAGAGAGGATTCTAATAAAAAAATATTTTTTTTAAAAAATAGTCTGAACTAGAACATGACACCAATGACATGTATGATAGAAATATCACAGGTTTACTTCACTGAGGGTGCAGCAGAAAGGTGGAACAGCCACTAAGCAGACATGGCATGTGTAGAACAGGCATGCGTTGCCCTGAATATAAGAAAAGATCAAGGGCTGAATAAATATGAGAGTCATTTTAGTTGAAAAAAGACCTAAGTCCATCAAGTTCAACCCTTCCACTTATCATTTCTGCTTTTGTTCCTAAAGAAAAGCATAATAAGCTTACATTTACAACTTAAAATTAAAATAATTTCCAAATGTTGCTACTTTTTGGGGGGGCGGGGGTCCTTCTTGACTCCAAAAGGCCTTCTCCTTGCATCAAGAAGCTCTATTAATATTTATTTATTATTTATAGTTCTATATGGTATGCTTTTCTAAAAAAAAATATCTAGACCCTTTTTAAAGGTATCCATTGTATTTAACATCACCATTTCTCTTGGCAGTGAATTCCATAACTTTATTGCCCTAACTGTAAAGAATTTCTGTTAATGAACAGGTCACTGGAAAGCTCGGCACGCCACATATTTATACAGGGTTATAATATTCCCTCTAAGACCTCTTTTTTTTAATCTGTCTTCATAACCAAGATCTTCAAATACCCTTTTTAAGTTTGTAGCCCTGCTTTGCACTTTTCTAGATCCATAACGTCCCTATGAACAACCGAGGCTTCAGAACAGAAGCAATGGGCAGACCAGATGGGTCGAAAGGTTCTAATATTCCATCGAGTTCTGTTTCTGAATGATCAAGGCTGTCACGGTGATCCTGGATGTCTATAGCAACAATATTAATTTTTGATAGAGTGTAACTTTTGACACAACTATGCACGACTATACATCTGTCAGATGGACGTCTATTTATCCAGCGTAGCAAAAGATAATCAATAGAATGCAATCCTTAAAAGTAAGTATGTAAAAGCTTTACAAACTGACACGTTGGCGAATAGTAAATGAGCCTACCTGACTCCAGTATCTTAACAAGTTGCCTTACAGGGTATAGAAAAAGTTCATCAAAAACTGTTTTGTCACTTGTAGGAGAAAAATATGAAAAAACACCATGTCTCGGATCAAACTCTTTCATGTGATAGTGTTTCACAGTGCTTGGATCCATCCTTTCTGTGCGCTGATATTATGTCAGAGACGCAGGGAAGCTGCTTTTAAAATATGTTTGAAATGCATATGACGAGAGTCATGTTACTTGAGATAACTACAAGTAAATATCACAGTTGGACAACTCCAGGCAATTGACTCAATGTCTACCGCACAGATATTAGCATAATTTTGTTCTACCATAATAAAATATAACATTGTCAGAAATAAAACAATATCATTGTTAGTGGTACATTTCTGGTACCTTGTCCCTTCGTCACACTGAGAAAGCCGTGGAGTTTAAGTGTAAGGGTTGAATGAATGTGACTTTGTATGAGAGCACCCAAGAGCCTAGGCAAAAAATAACTATAAGCCTATGCAACTTTTCTACCCATGGCTTTCTTCCATTTATGTGTCTGCAACTCTTTATGAGTAGACTTTATTACTATTATTATTATAATTTATTTATAAAGCGCCAACAGATTCCGCAGTGCTGTACAAGGTAAAGGTTTTACAGATAACGACAAGTACAATACAGCAATTGACATACAGATACAAGTGGAATGGAGGGCCCTGTTCCCGCAGGAACTTACATTCTAGGTGGGTAAGGGGTGAGAAACATGAGGTGAGGACTGCGTGGTAGTGAATGACATTAATGTAGGGCTAGATAAGGGTTGTAAGTGGGTGAGAGAGTTTTGATGTTTAGGTGGGTGGAAGGCATCCCTGAAGAGAAAAGTTTTTAGGGAGCATTTGAAGGAGGGTAGAGTTGGTGAGAGTCGGACAGCACGGGGAAGAGAGTTCCAGAGGGTTGGTGCTGCGCGAGAGAAGTCCTGTTGGCGGGCGTGGGAGGAGGTGATGAGTGAAGATGCGAGGAGCAGGTCAGTGTTGGATCTTAGAGGGCGGGCTGGGGTATATTTGCTGATGGGGGAAGATAGGTAAGGGGGAGCGGTGTTAGTGAGACTTCGTAGGATAGAGTTAGTAATTTGAATTAAATTTTGCTATGAATGGGGAGCCAGTGGAGGGACTCACAGAGAGGTGCGACAGATGCAGAGTGTCGGGTGAGATAGATTGGCCTGGCAGATGCATTGAGGACAGATTTTAAAAAATTCCTTCTTGACTCCAAAAGGCAATCGGATTTCTCCTTGAATCAAGAAGCTCTAAAATATGTTATTCTATTTATAGCCCTATTGTTATAGTCCTATGTTGTTTGCATAATCACTTGCCTTTGTATTATGTGTCTGGATACATTTTTCTCCACTTAAAATAGTTCTATGTTTCATCGTGGGAACTTGTCCTTAAACCCATTTGTTCTTTTAGATTTAGGTATATGATGTTTATATTGTTTGATATTCATATGATCAGGATTCTAGGCAAAAGAACAACAAGCTAACGTCTTGCTTGTCTCAATTTAAATCAATATTAACATGAGTATCTTGTGATTCGTTATTTGAATACTTGTTTTTACATGAAGCTGGCAATGAGAAGATATTGCAATAGCAATGGCCTATTCTTGGTATAATAGAATCCCATGAAAAATTAGAAACACTTACAGATATTTTAATGTTCCCACAGGACTAAAATCTCATACCTAAGATCATCAAGATTGTTAGTGAAAAAACTAATAGAGAGGCACCACCCAGAGGATAGTCACACTTTCTGCTGCTGCACAGATTTTTTTATTAATATAACTTGTGTGCCAGGCCCGTCATTGGTCATTAACTGTGACATCACAAGTATGTAATAATACGCTCCAAGTCACAATATGCGTTATTTATTCAGTTATACCAATGGCACAACATATCCACCAGATTATAAATAATGCATGTATGTAATTGTAAAACATCTACTTCATCCAGCCAGGTAAAAAGTCAGATGCTGTATTACAGATTCTCTGCGTTTTCATACAAAATTATTACATTTGTTAATTGATTAAATTATTAGACTATAAGTGGGCTCTGAGCAGAGATTGAAAGTAACCCCGCAGCACACTGGATAAGCGTGTCTATAGTTTGTGAAAGCTAAAACTTTAATTTCACCTTTACTTTTGTTTCCTGTGCTATGAATTGCAAACACTGTACTATCATCTAGAATATACGATATAGCTAGAAGCGCTACAAGAATAGTCTTCTCATTCTGATGAGCATTATCTGGATTCTATGTTATGATCATTTTGGTTCTTAAGGGGTTTAAACCTCCCTACTTTTGAGAGCACAAACAAACCAGACAAACCCACAGTTTACAACATCATTTCGCAATTCACTTTCAAATGAATTGCCAATGCTTCCCCAGACTTGTCCCCTGTACTTCAGACTACCTGGTGTCATATATATTTAATATTAAATTTAATATAAAAAATATATTAAATTTAATAATATTTTGAATATTAAATGTAATATTAAATGTAATAATATTTTTAATATTAAATTTAATATTAAATGTAATAATATTTTTAATATTAAATTTAATAATATTTTTAATATTAAAAATATTATTACATTTAATATTAAAAATATTATTACATTTAATAATATTTTTAATATTATATTTAATATAAAATGTAATAATATTTTTAATATTACATTTAACATTAAAAATATTATTACATTTAATATTAAATTTAATATTATATTTAATATTAAATTTAATAATATTTTTAATATTAAATTTAATAATATTTTTAATATTAAATTTAATAATATATTTAATATTACATTTAATATTAAATTTAATTTTAAAAATATTATTACATTTAATAGTATTTTTTATATTAAAACTATTAATAAATTTAATATTAAATTTAATATTAAAAATTGTATTAAAATTATTATTAAATGTAATATCAAATTTATTATTACATTTAATAATATTTTTAATATTAAATGTAATAATATTTTAATATTACATTTAATATTAAAAATATTATTACATTTAATATTAAATGTAATAGTTTTAATATTACATTTAATATTAAATTTAAATAAAAAATATTATTTTAATATTAAATTTAATATTAAATTTAATATCAAAAATATTATTAAATTTAATATTAAAAATATTATTACATTTAATATTAAATCTGTTTAATTCGACTTCTCACGGCTTCTTCTTTCTCTGTCCATTTATCACTAAGATACACAATGACACAAAATCAATTTATGAACATGTACTTCCATCATGCCTCAAATCCATAATTAGGAGCTGTTTAGATGACTGGCCTTCAACTATATATGTAATAAAAACTACTTAAGATTAATGAATATGTTTTAGTGTTAGTAGGAGGGGTTGAAGTACTAGTAGTATTATTAGTGCATGTGGTAGTGGTGGTATTAGTAGTAGTGTTAGTAGTAGGGGTTGAAGTACTAGTAGTATTATTAGTGCATGTGGTAGTAGTGGTAATAGTAGTAGTGTTAGTAGTAGTGGTTGTAGTACTGGTAGTAGTATAAGTGCAGGTGGTAGTAGTGGTAATAGTTGAGAGGTTGTAGTACTGTTAGTCGTATTAGCGGTGGTAGTAGCGGTATTAGCAGTACAGTGTCCACCTTCACAAGAATAACTGAAAAAATAAAAGTAAAGTAAAAGTAAAGTTATGATATGCAGTTCTTGGGTTAGTTATATTGTAACTCATTTAACTGCTCTTTAATGAAAGTAAGTGTCAGTTAATTTTAATTTAGTGGCTATTAGATCTACATTTTTGTTCCCATTCTATGTATGTTCTGTTTATTCCCAATCCGTTGTTTTATTGTAAGATTCTAGTAGCTTCGGCACAGTAATTTTATCTGTTATAAAATAAAATAGGAATTGACATGGAATTAATACTTAACCTGTTGCCTTCTAATCCAGTAACGATCTTTGATGCGTGTGACCAGTCGTAGGCATCTTTCTCCTTCTTGACCCATCTCTGTAAATCCCTGATACAGTTATCATTTACATCGAAAACTGTGATTTCTTAAAAAAATTCACAGACGGGTAAAAGTTGGAAAATAATAGAGCCAGCAGAGAAGTCAATCAATGTGTCTCCTTTAACCTCTCCTGGGGGGAAAAACAGAATATAAGCAAATATCCAGATAAGGACAACGTTAACTATCGATCAAGAGCATTTGGGGAAGAAATATATGAACTGGAACCGTTTGAACAAAACCTCTATTCACTAAATACATGTCTGACAAATAAACATGGAAAGAAACATGTAAGGTTGGATGTCTATGGCAATAAAAAAAAAAATCAGCAGGAAAATAATTTGATGCTAAATGCATATACTGTACATAGTGAAATTTAAACCATATAGTGCTAAATCCTTAACAGGCCTACCAGATTGTAGTATCTTGTGAAGTTGTTTTATAGGGAATTGAAAAAGTTCAGTAAAAATCGTTTCATCGGTTGTAGGAGAAAAATATGAACCGTGATAATGTCTTGGATCAAACTCTTCCATATGGTAGTGTTTTAAAGCGGAGGACTCCATCCTTACTTTGTGCTCTGATAGCATGTGGGATACCCAGGGAAGCGGCTTTTTAAATATGTTTGCAATGCAATAAAAGCCATATGATGAGAATCAAGTTATTAAGATGGAATAAAAGTAAATATTGTAATTGATAATTCTGTGCAAATGACTGATTGCCCATGGCACAGATCGTATCGTTATTTTCTTTCACCATTGTGACATGTCTAACCGAAAATATAAAAAATATTAAGAATTAAGAATATTCAAATTAAGATCAATATTTTAAGAGAACAAGATATCTGTACTAGTTAAAAGGGACATTCCAGCCATATGAACTTTAATGCACGTGGTTGCGGATGTGTATGATTTAAATGATGGTTTTCTCCATAATATGTATGTTTTGCACGTATGCATAGATGTGTGGGGACAGTGATAGTGACACTGGAAAGCAGACAGCATGGTGACTACATCATTGCTTGTGTCCTCAAAATCTACGGCGCCTAGAACCATTTGTCTTTGAGGGCTGGCTAAAATTCAAGAGACTTATCCAAAAAAGGTACAAGCTTACACTTTTCTCTCTTTGGCGGTTCAAATGCACTAGATAAATAAGAGTCATTTCACTTGAGGGTGAGGACAAAGAGGATCCTGATGTGTTAATCAAGACATTTGATGAGATATGCTTACCAGAACAGAATGTGATAATAGACAGACATGCATTCAACATGATGGCTAAAAACCAGACGAAAGGAATTCGATCCTCCGTGGCCACATTGAGACTATTGGTGCACTAAAAGATGAGCTAATACGTGACAGGATTGTCTGTGGCATCCATAATGAAGCAGTTCCTTATTAATTATTAAGCGAAAAAGATTTTGTCGCTGGAATCCGCCATTAGAATATGTATGTTGTTTGAGCGTTCTGAAAGGACCACTAAGGAACTCAAAAGAGAGAGGCAGAAGTGTTAATTCAGCAACTGCGGGGGTGAGTACATTACTGAGCGCAACAAGTGCCCGGCTTCTAACAAACCTTGTAACTCATGCAACAAATTAATCATTTTGCAAAGTTCCTCAAAAAAAAGATCCAAGACTCAAAATATTGGTGTGTGGATGAGGCCATCTAGTGGAACAAAAAGAAAAATGTGCACAAAATAAATGAAGTAGTAAGGTGAGGCTCACCAATATTCTTTTCATTGTTAAAGTATGGATCCATTTCAGAATAAAGGAGAAATATTCACCAACTTGTAACAAGCAGGTCACAAATTTAAACCGGTGCTAAACGCAATGTCATGTCCTCATCCACATTGCAGTGCATTGACCCCAAAGCCAAAATTGATCAGTCAAATAAAGTAAATCTGATAGCTAATGGCGGTCAAACAATTCAGACACTAGGCACTGCTACCCTGGCTTATTCCACATAGTGGATAGAAATGTTAAAAGCCTGTTAGGCTTACCAGATAGCATGCGGCTAAATCTCATTCAACCCAGCCCAGAGGTATATGCTGTACAACAACAGGCTCCTGAGATAACCGATTATGAGAACCTATTTCATACTGACACTTGGTATGGTATGCATATGTATTGACCCTGTGCACCTTAACAAGGCTGTCCTGAGGCCTCATCACCCATTAAAGGTTGTAGAGCAAGTGATGCTAATTGTGGATTCTGGTAAATCCCTCTGGATGTGGAATCATTGATACAACATTTATGACCCCAATCGGAAAAAACAAGTTTTTATGGATGCCAAATGGGATTTCAAATGGAAGGTAAGTCTTTCAAGAGATGCATTAAAAACACCTCCTTGCTGGATAACCGTGTGAAAGAGTGGTGGATGATATCTTAAATTGGGGCAGTTCTGTTGAGGAACATGATGCTAACTGACAAGATGCTAACTGATGACATCCGACAAATCCACCTGTCCTACAGATGTGCACAAGCGGGTAATATTGTCATGGTCTTGGTGCAGTCTGTCTTCAAGATGGCAGGCCTCACTGACACTGAAGCACGCTATACACCAATTGAGAAAGAATTATTGGGACTGATTATATCTATGGGCGCCCAGTGACTGTGGAGACAGATCATCAGCCACTTATAACCATACTAAGAAAGCCTCTGCGCACAGCATCGGCGTGCATCTAGCGAATGATGCTCGAGCTTCAGCACTACCACCTTAATGTGATCTATAAGCGAGGCAGTGAACTGTAGGTTACACACCTCCCCACCACGGATAACCCTGGAGATGTTAGCTCTGGACGCCACCTGCAAGCGTCTTAAGGACATCATTCCCAATGGGTGGCCTGGCTCATTTAAGGAAGTCCCACAGACATCTGACGATTTTACTCTATGGGGGGTGTATTGACAGTGGATGATGGATTAATTTGTTTTAGTCAGAGTCAAGTCGACCGCTTAAATATTATGAGGTGGCTATCGGAGGTGGTCCTCTGGCCGCATTGGCTGAATCAAATAGCGGAGTTCCTGTGCTCCACCGACCCCCAGGCCACCAGTTTCGCCAAATTATCTTGGGCACATGTGGCCCTTTTGTTTGATCCATAATTTACTAATTTATTAATATCACACATGTACAAAAATATCTTTCAAATCTAATTCATGAAATGCTTTATTCGGAATGCATTATTTCATTTCTTACAGCTGCAGTGACACAACGTATATAAAAAAAATCATAAGGAGCGTGTACGTAACTGCGAGGCAACCACTTTATCCAGAGATCAATTTGTGGAAATCTCTGGCCAATTCATCAAAATGGGCATGTGTTTTCTAGAATAGACGGCAAACTGAGCTTATAGGTCAGAAACATAGAACTTTATAGTAGATAGGAAACATTCAGACTATCAAGTCTGCCAAGTCAGTCTTTAACCTATCCTTGGTCTCATCTTAGATTCATCTTCATGTCTACTCCATGTATGTTTCAATTCCATCACTGTATTAGCCTCTACCACTGATGGGAGGCTGTTCCATTTATCTACTCTCAGTAAAGTAAACATTGCTTATGTTACATCTAAACCTCCGACCTTCTAGTTTTAGATTTTGGAAGGGGTGTATAGGTCTTAAAAACTAAAACTATAATTTCATCTCTTTTGTTTCCTGTGCGGTAGATTGTCTACATTATAAGATTTAAAAGCAAGAAGCACTAAGTGATGAGCATTATGGTTATCATTATTTTAATGCTTGACGTGTTTAAATCTCCCTAGTTTTGAGAGCACTAACAAACCAAACATGCCCATAATACACAAACTCATTTCGTACTTGGCTTTCAATAACATCAAAGTGTTCAATGGAAAACCCCGTTTCTCCCAGAGCTTTCCTCAAAAACTTTTCATCAAAGCTCAACTTGTGGAACTTGTGGTTGCCTACAGTGTAAAATCTTGCATCAAATCCCCCAAATATTAATAGATGCCCCCCTACTTTTAGCATAGATGAGACTTTTTTTAAGTAGTCACGGTAAGAGTCGAGGTCTTTGCACACAAAATTCATCATATACAAGGCTATCGCGCAATCGGCTTTGGGTAATACAACAGGGTCCGTCGGGTTCTGCTTGGTAAAATCACATTTCAAAATCTGTTTAATTCGGCTTCTCAGGGCTTCTTCTTTTTGTTTCCACTTATCACTGAAAAACAAAATGACACAAAATCAATGCATGAACGTGTACTTGGAAATCTTTACATCATGGCTCTTCAACTTTACATATAATAAGAACTATTTATTATTGATGAACAGGTTTTAGAGCTGAATATTGCATTTTAGGTAATAAGTATATTTAAAAAAAATATTTTCATGGTTTTAGTTTTGATTGTACTTCGTTCATTAATGCTAGAACAGACACCTATCCCTACACCACCCCCCAGAAATGGAGATTGCCAGCTGGTTGACAAAGAGGCAGTCAGGAGGCTACTAGTAGCTTGTGAACTACCTGTTTGAGATCCCTTCTTCTTATCAACAGTTACGGGCCAAGTCTTAAAAACATGTTAATAATAATAATCCTAGATGTGTCTGAATGCTACAAAACTCCCGAGAAGGAGGGGTAGTAGTAGTAATAGGAGGAGTAGGACCAGCAGTAGGACAAGGAGTAGGACAAGGAGTAGAAGGAGTAGGAGAACTACAGTGTTCATCATGTCAAGAACAACCACATAATAATTAATCTGTTAAAACAAAGGGGACTACTGTGCTCAAGAATCCCCAGAATAAAATGTAAATCTTAAACTCACTCAACCTTAGAACGTAATAGTTAATAATAATATGAAGAGTAACATAACAGAAACAAAAATAAAGATTAGCTTTCAAAACGGCCCCCCAGTAGAAATAATATATAATCAACATGGAAGTCTTTCCGTTATGGTAACGATAAGTATCAGTTAGTTGTGTTGTAATTTTAAGATAGCAACTATTAGATCTATATTTATATTTTAGTTCCTATGCTATGTATATTTTGTTTATTCACAATCTGTGAATTATGGACCAATTGTAGCAGCTTTACAACATTAATTGTATCTGTTAAAAAAATATTGACATGGAATGGATACTTAACCTGTTCCCTTCCAATTCAGTAACGATCTTTGATGCGTGTGACCAGTCGTAGGCATCTTTCTCCTTCTTGATCCATTTCTGTAAATCCTGTATGCATTTATCGTTAAGTTCTAGAACAGTGATTTCTTTGAAATATTCACAGACAGATAAAAGTTGGAAAATGACAGGACCGGCAGAAAAGTCAATCAAAGCGTCTCCTTTAATCTCCCCTGGAGAAAAAAAAAGTAATACGTAAATATCCAGATATGGAAAATATCGATTATTGGTCAAGAACATTTGGAGAAGAGAGGATTCTACGAAACTTTTTACACGGAAAAAAAGATATATGGACTGAAACTTTTTTGACAACTTTCTCGTCACCAAATTCATGCATGCAAAATAACAACAATAACAATAAGTAAGGTTATCTATGGCAATAAAAAATTATTTCTTTTGGAGAACAATTTGAGACTCTACCTAAAGAAAAAGCAACTTTTAATACACAGAAAAGAATTCTTAAAATATAAACACATGCAGTGCTAAATCATTGACAGACCTACCGGATTTCAATATCTGATGAAGTTTTTTTATAGGGAATCGAAAAAGTTCTTCAAAAATTGTTTCATCGGTTGAAGGAGAAAAAAATGAGCCATGAAATAGTTTGGGGTCAAACTCTTCCATATGGTAGTGCTTTAAAGCGGAGGGCTCCATCCCTACTGCTTGCTCTGATAGCATGTCGGGTACCCAGGGAAGGGGCTTTATAAAGGAGCTTGAAAGGCAGTGAGAATCACATTGCTACATTGCGAGTGACTGAATGCCTCTGGCACAGATATTAGCATTGTTTTCTTTTTACCATTGTGACATGAAAATATAAAAAATATTAAAATGAAGAAATAAGACAATATATTGTTACCTGTTACCGTACCCCTCATCGCACCATTATGAAAGCAGTGGGGTGAGTACAGAAGATAAATGGGAAGCCCCCAGGGGTATATAGTGCAGCCCGTGCCTATACAATGAAGGTGCTCAAAGACCCCTGGGTGGGAGATCAGGGATCTTAAACCTGCATGGGACAGGCATTTGGCTCCTGAATCTACGACGAGACCGACTGATGAAGATCTTAGACCTTACAGAAGGAAAAACAGGCAGGCTAAACGGGTCGAATGCTCCTGCCTTCAAAGAGGTCCTTTTCCCATCGGTTCTCGGTGGGCTCTCTGTCGGTAACCTAGACTTAATCGGACTCTGCCTGGGTCCTTTCCGTTCATTTCATTTTTGCACCCAACTAAAAAAATGCAATCCAACGTATACCAGAAAAAAATGGAAAACTATTTTGTGTTATGGTTCCTTTAGGCGATATTAAAATTTCAGAGCAAAGAAAAATAGCAATAAATCATGATGAGCATAATCCGCTATCACATGGTAAGGTAACATGCTCCTGTTAATATTGACATGGCTTCAGGAAAACTCATCCACAATGCATACTTATAACGAATTTAAACAAAAAATGTTTCAGACCTGTACAATTTGATGATCTGCTCTTACAAAATATGTATTTATTACTCACCCATATTGATCATTATTGATAATTTTTCCAGTATGTTATGGCTTGCCATGAGGACGGGTATTAGAGCCATTTGGGTGACACACTTGGCGAGTCGCTTTCTACAATCTTCACGCTCGACTATGAAAGGGTTATTATTTCAAGAATCTCAGGGTCTGCTCATTAGGAAGGTTCCCAGGTTTGCTGATCTGTCGCCTTCTCTCGTACTCATAACGCAGTTGCTTGTTAGCGTTCTTAGATGCCTCACTATTACCTTAATACTAGGATCCTGTAAACAAGGCAGAACTGGAAGGTTACTCCAGTGACTTAATACCAATGCATGTATTAAAGGCCTCTTTAATTACATTTTTTATTATTATTATTATTATTATTATTATTATTATTTATTTTTTTTTATGTCGATTTAAAATTTATTTTTTATAAAATGTTATCAAATAAAAATTTTTTTGCAATTAAATCACTTCCAAACAGAAGATAATGCAGCAAGACCATTTCATAGGTAAATAACAACACCACCTATAGCCGTGAGCATCAAGGTCGATATATATATCGTGCCAACAGCAAGCAAATGTACAGATCAAGATACTTTAATAAAATTTTAATTAAAAATGAATTAGAAACATTACATGATATACGTGCTCTCGGGCAGGAAAAAAACCTCAAATATAAAATCTGTATAATGGTGGAGTTATGTTAAAAGGAGTAAGTGGTAAGAACCATTGTCTTCTATGTGATTGCACCAACATTGTTCATTTGTATTTGTTCATTTTTGCACACATTGTCAGAATTCCACCTTTACGTTCAATTATCCTAAAATCCACAAAGTTCACATTTCTTTTTAAACAACCGCTGAACAAAACATCTTTGGGTTGTAATCCAAGTAATAGACTAACAGGTAATTATCCAGGGATCGGTTTTGATGATAAGAACCATTGTTAGTGAACCAAGTGAACATACCTGTGATTATGGAGAGCAGAGTGGATGATTAGTAGTTGGGAAACATAATATTGTACATCAAAGCAATGGGAAATATACACACCTATCCTATAATTTTGCAGATATTAAACTTTTTTACACAACTTTTATACTAAATAGATGAATACAACAAATTAACAATTTCGGGTCTATTAAGTTGAGAGGGTTAGCGTGACTGACTACCTTTGACTGAAGGTACATACCTCAACAGATGATGACCCCCATCTTGTGTGGTGGGGTACTAAAAGAATGCCCTATCGGCCCACCAGCATCTCCTGGGTGTGCCAGGCGGCTAATTCACAGCCTGACAGATGGTGCCAAGGTTCAATCCTCAACTCAGCTACTATGTATTTTCCCAAAGAGAATGTATTGAGAGCATTTCTATGCGTTAAAGTCATACAGCTAATAATAAAGGGCAGACTAAATAATTCAAGATGGCTCCTGTCCTCTATGGAATCTTATATTTCAGTTAAACTATTATATTCTATGTATCTATATAATTTTTCATACTTCGTGTCTTCTATCCGTTGTATGTCTTTTTGAAATTCTCATTTCTGTTTTTCGGTATTCTCCTTAATAAAAAAAACCTCTATCCACAAAATACTGTTGGTATGAGATTGGAAGTCCTTCGATAAATGCTTTTGTTCCGCCCACAGACTTTATTAAAGTCCAGCTAATGACGTCCTGGACAGATCGTATTATATTACTTTTACTTACGCTGCTGGATTCTAGTCTATCATTAAACCAGAGCTACGCATTACCAGTGCTGGCGCCAACATATAATAACTAATATTATATCTTTCCCTTTCAAATCTAACTTCTGTTGCAGCCAACATATCTAATAACAAGAATTAATAAAGAGGAGGGCCTGGCATAAGATATATAATGGATGGAGAGGTCAGAATAGAAACAGTCTCAGCTCACATTGAAACATCAAAATGGGAAGCTTTCTCCTGTTAGGACTGACTCTGACATGCAGTAAGTATTTTATACAAAAATCTTATTTTGTATCTTATTATTGATAATTTTCCCCCATTATGCTCAAGCGACGCGTTTGGACAACTCATCATAGAAACCATTTTATATTGGTTCCAATTTGGTGCATTGTTCTAGGATTTTGTAGATTAATTTTGTTTTGGTCTAATTTAAAAAAAAATGTGTAATAATTTGTTATATCCCCCAAAACAATTGAATGCCAGATCACCAAACCTAAGACACTAGAGGGAATCATTATAATTATCCTTAATTAAGTGGAGATGTTTTATTTAAGGAGGAACTGAAACATTTATGTCCGAGTCAGCACTTATCGCTTAGGTTTTTATGTTTGTTTTATTGATTTGACTTTATTGGGAATAGGTTTCCATCTCCGATATCACTTCTGCCGCTACTAAAGGCATAATCAGGGTAAATCATCTATTTGTTCTTTTCCCATGATGCCTCAATGCTTTGGAATCCAACTACCAGCGCTAACAGGAAGTTGTACACAGGAAGTTGTGGTGCACTTCCTGTGTTCTGTGTGGGTTTTTTTTTTTGCAGAAAGCTATTATTGCGCATATACTATTAGTGTAGCAACCATTTAAAGCATATGGTAGCAAGATGGCAGCTTCCATACACAGCACAACAGCAAATAATAAAATGTAAAAAAAAGCATGAAAGATATGATTATATATATAGCTGGGAAAATATAGAATATGTCAGATCTTTAGTGGAACCCATTAATTTTTTTCCATTGTATTGGCCGATAGCTTTGCAATGTAAAACATTTACGTGAAATGTTACCAGCATGACCAGTAGCATCTTTCTCTATGTAGTCATAGCTGTTGTCATCAGCACACCCACCCAGTTTGATGACATGATTAAGGTGACCACCACCATTTATGGCCTGGCTAACTTCTCTGATTACGGCTGTCACTGCGGTGCCAACAACCAAGGAATGCCTGTGGATGCCATCGACTGGTAATTTTTATATATATATATCTTTGATATTACAGAAGCATTCATTTTCTTCTTTAGGGAAGCAATCAAAAATCAGATCTATCTTGCTATGTACCACCATGCAAGAGCACTCAAATAATACTTTGTCTTTGTGGAGGCACCTTTAATTGACAGAGGTCTAACCCAGATCCCAAGAAGCACCAAAACTCCAAGGCTTATTGCTTTCATGAAAATTTCTTAAGAAACTATGTTTGTTATTTTGATTGAATCACCTGTGTCGAAAGTTGCTGTGCATTGGGATTTGATAAGAGACCATTCGGCCAATCTAATCGTCCCATGGTCACCCCTTATTATGTTGATTCTAAGTATCTTATCAGATTACTGAATGACACAACTTGAATTGCTTTGTGTATACTGCGCATGGTCCATTATATCTGTTTGCTTGGAATGTATCAGACATTGTCATGGTAACTGTACTGTCCCAAAAGCTAACGATGATATTCTTCTGCATTATGAAGGTGCTGCCATAGCCAGGACTGCTGTTACAATAAGGCTGAGATTAGTGGGTGCAATCCAGTAACACAGACATACCGTTTCTATGTGGAGGAGGAAAGGAAGGTGAAATGCAGTAAGTATCTGAATTGAAAGCGTTAGGGCAGATCTGCCCCCAGGGCAGGTGTGGAGGGAAGAAATGATGATAGGGTTTATGCCTCTTCAAAGGGTATTTCTTAGCATTTGACCTCCCTCACCACATTGGGCAGGAGTGGGTACATAGATGCCCTCATGGGTTTTCACTTTACTTTTAACATCCCCATATCACTAGAAAAAGGATACATGGAAAGGGGAGGCACGAGATGGGATCCATGCCTCCCAATATTGATATATTTTTATACATTAAACCTCTCATTGTCCTAAACAGGGGATGGGGTGAGGTTGTGGTGTAGACGACGACCATAACCCAAGGCTTATTTTATTACTTGGTGCAGCAAGAGTGGGGCAATCATCACTGCCCTAGCTTAATAGTGTGACTGACTTTCTAACCCAGTATGAGTTGGTATTCCATTCCAGTCTAAGCTGCTGGAGCGTGAGATACTCACTCTTAGATTTCTCCTGCAACAACAATGCTCATTTCTCTCCCCAGTGAAAGCCCATAATCGATGTGAGAAGATGATTTGTGAATGCGACGAAAAAGCTGCAAACTGTTTCCGTAAAGAGCTGGACGATTACAATATCTACTTCCGGAATTTCTCTTCACTTGGTGCTTGCAGGGGCCCCAGACCATTCTGTTAGTCAAATGTTTCCTCCATAATTCACACATATCTGGGTAGATGCATTTCTTAGACATTATACTAGCATTACTATGGAGCAGATAAAGCTTAACATAATTTACCTCCTGACTGATATGTGCAAAATAAATTTGTCATGCCTTCTTACTGTATTTTAACCCCTTTACCCCAAAAACTTAATGGCTGCATTGTCAACCTTCTTTATACTCCCAGTGAAATGAACATCGATGTATGGTTACAAAATATTAGTGATGGTCAAGTCCACCCTTGGTCCTCATCTTTCAACCATTACATCCATCTAATGTTTTCCCTCAACTACCTCTCCATTTCGTTTCCCTGTATACAGTGTTGCACATATTGCACAGGACCATGGTGTACAGACCTGCACTGCTTCTTGAGTAAGAACGTTTGGACAAGTAACAAATGGAAAGTGTATTATATGTATTCAATGCCGGTAGGAATATGAGCTAAAGGCCATGGTTAACCATCCTTAGAGCTATGGGTTGCAGTATTACTTTTATTTAGAGTGAATTCAGGGATTTCAACTTTTAGATATGGTCCATCATTCTTTAGCCTTCCTAGTTCTTGGCCTTTCAGATGTAACACTTGCATCTCTGTTTAGAGCTCAATGATTCCATTTTATCCAGGATCTGCCATGTTTTCTGTTTATTGCCAGCATGAACCACCATACGTGCTGAAAAAAAATGTCATCTTGTAATTCTGTTTATAGCTGGGATCAGCGATCCTTATTAGATGTAGCGCTCCTGTCTCAGATTTGGTTCTGTACAATGTGTGACCCTAAACTAAAACAATACAAAGGGACAATATTTTATAAAGTGAAGCCATTTTGTAATTTGGTTGTTGTTTTTGTGTGATCTTCTATGCAATAAAAAATAATCTGCTCCATAATTGCGTCTTTTGTCTGTGCCTATTATTTACCATTGCTCAAACCTCCTAGAAAATATAGACTATTTAGCTACCTCATTAGAGGGTTAAACTGCCATTTTTTATAACAATTCCAAGAACTGTTACTTTAACAGGGTGTTACTTTTACACAGACTACAGTTTGTGATTTGAACATCCAACCAGTCGCACTCCCATTGCACCACAAGGTCACGTCTGTGCAATGAGTTCACGTCTCAGATGATAAGGTTTTGTTGTGTACAGTGTGTATAGAATATTCTGATATTAGTAAAACAACAGCAATGGCCAAGTTGGCGTAAGCCAATCTAGTCTAGAGAGTAGTGTAATGATAGCAGTGTTTTGCACGTGCTCCATGTTTTCCTATCCTCTCCTGCCTGCTCCTGGCCTCTAAGTCTGGCAGTCTACATTGCGGTCTCGTTTTGAATGTCCATCTGTCAGTGCCACACCAGATATGACATCATATCCGATGTGGCGCTGACCGGCTGACGCACCAGATATGACATCATATCCGATGTGGCGCTGACCGGCTGACGCACCAGATAGGACATCATATCCGATGCGGTGCTGACCGGCAGACGCACAGTTGAAGTTTCGTCTGGTGACGAGACCAGTAGAGTTTACAGGGCTTAATACAATATGTCTGCTGCCTATTAAACTTCATGGACATAAGTTTAGTTTAAACCCAAGGAAAAAAAATAAGTATTTAAGAAAGCCAGGCAAAAACAGCAAAGTAAATATAAATGCGTATGGACTCAAATCTTTTGTTTCAAACTTTTCTTATTGTTCTCAGCTTTATTAAATAACACATCCTTTGCCATATGATATATTATTTAGCATATAAAGAGTTTCTGTACATAATATCCAACAGCTGATAATGACACGTTTGAGGTCATAGGACCTTAACAAAAACATGTGGAGTGTGTAGGGAATATACCTGTATATCCTCACACCTTTCCTTTTCACAATTTAACACTCTGAATGCTGACAGCTGTGTAATTTTACTTCCAGCTTTGGCACCCAAGAGGTTAATGAACGTAAACAAGATTATGGGAATAATATGGAGCAAGCCATGCTAAACAGAAAATGCAGCATTGAGTACATATGGAGAGGAACTTCTTAATACGGAGGTAGATGTATGGAGATCTCCACCCAACAAAGTAAGTGAATATTTTAGGGTCAACTTGTAGCATAAGCATATTCTGCGTATGCATAACAATGGCTACCATCTTATTTGTAGGGAAAATATTGGCTAGAATGTCACTTCAATAGGGCAGTTATTAGATATTATGACTGTTACCAGGATAGGGCTGACAACCTTCCACCTCGGTACGACAATCCTAGACAGATGAACGGGTACTATAGCTACACTTCACTCACTACTCACAACTCAGTTCTAACTCATTTTACTATAAAAGCCTGCATATGAAATCAACAAAAGGATCACAGAAAGGACCCAATTAGGGATAAAATGCTGCCTTGCATAATAGATACCCTAGTGGCCATATGTGTAACTGCAAGCAAAATACAACCCCAAAAAAACATGTTGCATTGGATCAAAACCTTAAAATTAGAGCAGTCAGTGGGACAGTTGTCCTCCTTGTCAGTCCTCCCCTGTTTTTACTGAAGTTAAGAGTGCCAAGGAAAACTGCTCAATGGAGGCTCCTACCCCCGGCACTGGCGTTTTTCAAGCAATGACATCACAATATTCTGTGGGCTCAAAAAAAGATCAAGATTGCTGCAGCATTATTTTGGTAAAATTCCCAATATTCAGATCATCAATCAAAAGTGGCCAGTTCAAAGTTTTCTAGGATGGACAACTAGTTTTTCAGTCTCTGGACCATTGTTTAGTCCTCTTATTTTATGAGGATCCCATCCTTCCATATCCTGTAATCATACTAATTTATATTTATCTTATGGTATTCATTGTTGTGTTTTTTAAAATATATTTTTTTATTTTGTTTTTTTTTTAGTTTTTCTTCTCTGGACCAGCCAGAAAAAAAAAATGCAAGTGCAGTAATAAACTGAATAAAATAAATTTTATATTTTATATTTATTTCATACTAAACTTTATGTAATATTATATAGGCGTATGTATCAAAATTGCTGTGAAATATGAAAATAAGAACATAAAATGAAGAGAGGAGATTCTGAAGCTGTTGTGGTAGGAAATGGTGATCACATAATAGCTCTTTCACTTATTGTACCGCTATTAATAGATTCGTAGCTTCTAGACGTATCCTCCAACGATATCAGAACAGTCAATACTACAAGAAGTTTTGCATATTTTTGGAGGCGGCTGTGTATAATGTAGATTTCTAAGAAAATTTCCTATCGAAACCCATGGTCAGTTGGTAAAAGACTTGAGGGGAGAAAATCAGTGGCGCGGGCATAAAAAATGCCATGTCTTGTTGCTCCATTAGAACATGGAGGTCAAAATTTGACTTTCTCTTGGACTATGCAGTGGTTTATGTTCGTTTCTCCAAAAATACTGAGACAAGAAAGTGGTCATAGGTATTAGGCTCCAGCCACAATTTTGTTTCTTCAACAGAAAGGCTTATTCTTCCACGGCTGCCCTCCAGTTGGAGGCTAGATAGTGCAACTTTCATTTGGAGGCCAAAACACGTACATACAGTGTGTTCATAAATATAGTACATATATATATACGTACATTATCGTATGTATATAATTAGGCCCAGTGGTTTGATTATAAAGACAAGCCTTCTGTACACAAATCATACACAGCATCTGCAGTTCTAAGCAACTGGGTTATTTCAACTGCAGCAGATCAAGCTTTCCTATTTTATTGGCCCAAAGCAGAGGGAAATCCAAGGTAGGTCATCCATGCTAAGATTTAGGAGTGTTGTCTGTTTTTTGGGTGGGTGTCCAAAATGAACCACTCTGCACTTTTGTGATCCATGGACCATATGTGGTTTCTTGGATCTACTTTATACATCATGATGGGCAACCTTCTAGGGACGGCAGAACCGTGTTGCTCAAAGCAATAATGTTCCTGTGGGTTTAGACAAAGTTCTCGGTCTTCACTATCTGCAAGAATGACTGAAGTGGACACTCCTCCGGCTTAGCTTCTCGGGGTTGTTGGATGCCATGTGGGAGAATTCACGGAAAATGTCCAAGTATGTGGTGTCACCTGCAATGCAATGGAGCAAAAATAAAAAACAACGACCAAAAGGAAAGAGGACTGAGACAGCCCTATTAACACCAAGAGAAACTCTTTAGATTAAGAGGTCTGAGCAGTACATGTCCCTCCCTTATCACCCAAAAGGCTAAACAACATTTGAACCAAAAAAACAAAAAAAAATAGGTAAAGTACTCTAATATTCCTTATGAAAGCTGCATCTCACACTGAGAAGTCAACAACCATTTTCTTTTTAATTCTGGTGTTAGCTTCTTTTAAATATTAAGTATTAAGATACAAAAATACACAATTTGTATAACCCCCCCCCCCGAAAAGATCCATTCATGCTAAATAAATCCTGTTCTACTGCACTGTAGAGGAATGGATTTGCATATGGTGCCAGATGGTGAGATCAATACATTTTTCTCTGAATTTATGAGATGTTACACATTTAGTCCCTTTAAATCAGATGAAGTAGTGTCAATACGAATATAAGTGGCAAATCTACTCAAAACAACAAAAATGTATTGGTACAGGGGGGGGTTATTAGTTAGGGCCTGTTCTAGTTCCTCCTGATTAGACCATTCCAATGGTTTAGGAACAAAGATTATCCATTTGCCTTTAAATAAAGCCTCCTACGTAGAATAATTCACCTTTAGTATACATTAGACAAGGGGTTATTGATAAATCTTTAAAAAATGGTGCAAAGTTTTAAAAGAGGACTTAACACCATAGCAACCAACAGAATAGCCCAATCAAGTACATTTCATTGGGCGGTGTGGTGATAGGGTCATAGGACTCCCAACTTGTGTTTTTTAGATAAAACAGGTTTAAAAAAATAATAAAAAATAATAATAATAATAGTAAGACTTGTGTTTTTTCTCTATAAGTGATGGGACCCCTAGTTAGGTTAAGACTTGGCATTAAACTGAATGAATATCATATCTGACGAGTGAATCGCTCCATATCAAGTAGTAGTTTGTTGTCACATGCGCAAACTAGGGCACAAGTAAAGCCAGACAAAGAAATGTTTAGTATCAGATGGCAAGGGTTAATATAAATATATTAAGAAGCCAGACAAGACGACAATAATAAACCAAGCAGATCAGGCTAAGAGTTGGAGTATATTTTTATTAACAGTGCTTAAAAAGACAGATTGAGGAAGAAGTAAAAACATTGTGATTTTTGTGAATGTGTGTGATCCGTTGTGTTTATGAACACACACACCAACGTCGTTGCGTTAAATGAAAGCCTATTGTTGCTAGATGCCCTATGACGAGCCATAAGGACCCCCATCGAGAAACAAGAGGCTTCAAAAATACATTAATTATGACATACAATATTCACAAGTAACATCTAGAGGTTGAACAAGCAAGAAAAGAAAAGTACAATGGAGGTGTAAGAAAAGTGTACAGTATGCATTAGCCTATATATACAGCAAGCAGGATGTGTCGTAATTGTGCAGTTTTCAAATTCATCATGCGCCTGCCATTCCTTTAACCAATTTCTCCCACATAAGACTGCCATTAGCCTGTACTGCTAACGTTTCAATTTATCCGGTTGAATAGGTTATGTGACCTCAGATAATAACTTATATCCCTAAGCTAAGCCTTTGCAGAACCAGCCACAGTTTGAACCAAGAACTCACACAAAAGAGGAGTCCCAAAAAGGAGCCTTTACAACTTTGGACCAGATGAGAAGTTTCCAACAACAACAAAAACAAAAACCAGTTGGGTGATCTTGTACAGTTCCAGATAAGCTGCATGCTTGTTAGGAGATCATGCAACCAGATTTACAAGATGCGGTTAGTAATTATTTATCCAGTCCCCAAGAGCGGAGCCAATGCGATCGGAGAATAGCATTTAGGAACAGAGATAAGCAACCCCTGTTGAGTCCAGAAAGCACATCCTCATTAGGCTTACATGGGAAAAAAAGGAACAACAACATTTCTCATCTGTTTCTAGCATTTTTAACCCAAAGAAGGAAAACTTCACAATGCACGTATCTTACATAAAACTCAATTTGGAGCTAATGTTTTCAGTGTTCTATGTTTGTAATAAGAATTAGAATGACATTAATTGGAATGTGGAATTAACCAATGAGTAACAATCAATTATAATGACTTCCATCTTTATCTGCTTTCTCTGGTCCCATTACCTATCTATTCCATGCGATTGTTTTTCCCTCAATGCATTAACTATTCTTTAAATAGCCAAATTTGAAAACAAAAAATAAACAAAAAGTTCAAATCAGGTCAATGAGAGCGATCCTTCTCCAGCAACAAAGCAATCAACCACAATGCAGCCACTTCACGCCATTGCTTATGTTGTTTGTCCATGGCACAAACGATAAAAGAAAACACATGCCCTCGTGCAGAACACAAACCAGTGAGCGTCAAATTGGGTAACAATGGGATTTAAATGGATGTACAGTGTGCGATTATTTTTGGAGATAGTTTGTAAATCTGTTAGGAGCTTTGTACTATAATAGGTGGGTAAAATAAAATGGGGTTGTATCTATAAGTGCTCTAGCAGTAAATGTTTTAATATTTTAAAGAGATTGTTTCATATAAAAGTGGTAATGGGATATCTTTTCCATGTCTAAATATACAGTTTTTGGGTATGCTTACTTCATCTGATTGTTCTTGCTGCTGTAGATTAGCTGTTATACAATCTTTGTTGCTTCTACTGTATATCCAACCATTAATGATTTCTGCGTCAGGAAATGTCATATAAATGCCCCATACAGATGACATTATTGATCATAGTTTAAATTTATTTATTTTTTAAGGTAAGTCCATCACGGGCATTTAGGTCTCCACAGTTCCAGAATTCAGGGAGCGGAAGCACTTATGTGGATGTAGATGTTAAACTTTAACAGCAAGAACTTGTCAAAAAAAGCTAACTAAACAAAATATCATGCCAATATATATATAAGAAAGATACAAAATACATCCCATTTAACTATCAAAGGCTTGGTTTTCTTTACATTTCTTGTAAACATTCACAAGTTTTATAATATGGCTAAAACATCAGAAATAATTAAATCAAACTTATAACCAGATCACAATGGATGGGGATTTGGCAGGCATGAAAATAGTAATATATATATATATTTAGAGCAGATACAGAAAATATCAGAAAACAACTAGAAGTCAAAGATTTATGTATAAATAGGTATGAACACCCATCTCTATAAAGTAAGTAGAAATTAAGAAAGACAGTCGCATAAGAACTTCTAAGTATTCACTTAAAGAATAAAATCCTTTTTTTAAAATAATAATAATCTGTATCAAAAGGAAACATCACATTTCCTAAACAATAATACATTTATATGTGTATGCAGAATTCTGCCGATCGTGAATGAAATTTAAAAAATCCTTTAGCTAATGTATAGCATTTCCCGTATAGACATAAAGGGCCGAGAAAAACCTTTAGGCTAGCATTTCTAGAAAGGAAAGTACGGCTCCAAACTGAAGTTTCTTGTGTACGACTCCTCAGAGGTTAAACCAGCTTTTAAAACTATTATATCAGCCTGCATCGTACTGCTCTGATTGGCATTAACCTTAATAAATTAACTATCAAAATAAAAAAAATATATATCACATAACACCATCACTGCTCAAGAAAAAAAAAAAAAAAGAAAAAAAGCCTGTAAAAAATAAATTCACTTATAAAATTACATATACACAACAAAACAATATACATATATGTGTGTATCTCCAATACTGGAAGGAGGAAAGTGCACAAGTATTTTTTTTCTTTACATAAAATGTACAGCCTTGACCAGAAAAAAAAAAAAAAAAAAACTTAACCCCTTCCGCAGTTCTAATTCCATTTTGGCACGGAAGGGGCATAATCTGGCATTGAGTATTGATGTTTGATTGAGTTTTACCGAATACTTCTGACCTACAACCAAGACATTCATCTGAGGACTGAGATCACCCGGTGGTCTTATGGACCTCCTATCAAGTTAGCACCTTATTTTTCCTCCCGTTCTGCGGGAGTCCTGCTGGTCTGAAGTTAGCATGCTTCGGTCTGGCAGTGCATCTAGTTTTAGCATCCTGATTTTCCTGCCATGAATAAGGAGCACGAATGGTCATCGATGGTTCCCAAGTAGTGAATTATTCATTATATAAAGTAATTGTCCATCTCACTGATCAACTTATATTTTAATGCTTTTTACAATGTTGGTGGTTGTTATATTTTTATTCTAGTGATAATGGAAATCCATAGTATGCATTTTATAGGCTTTTGGAGATTAATACAAATATGGCTGCCATTCCCACGTGCTTAATTATTTGGTGATTATATGATTAGGCTTTTATTGCATGTTCTATAGTGTAGCAATAAAGTGTGTAGAGCAATTGTGGTTTTTTATTTTAAAGAATGGATTTCCTTTACTGTGCTTTTTTTTTTCTTGAGAAGATGTTTCAATGCCCGTCCCACCAAAGCCGTCAGTGTGAAGGTATGGAGGACTTAAGGTGCATATTATTCTCCAAGTCATATGCCCTGGAGAGGTTATGAGGCTAGAAAATTGGTACAGTTTTTTTTCCCTAGTTTATACAACACTTATTTTCTTACTTCGGTGGATGGGTGGAATAAAGCAGAACAGAGATCTGATGGACAAAAACACCATGGAAAAGTAAACATCATTTTTAGTCCAAACATACGAAAGTGGGGAAAAATGGCGACAAGATCAGGTCTCTGTGAAGAAAAAAACCCAAATAACATAACAGTCCTCTCTGTGTCCCTGACCTTCCTGACCTCTTAGTACAATGGAATTGCATAGCACTGGAGGTGATAGATACGATGGGGAAGCCTCTAGTTTTAAACTCTTAAGCCGTTAAGTTGGATACATTTTATTTAGACTGGGTCTAGCCTATTTTGCCCGAGTAGGGTTATCTGTCATTGAGTCCAGGCAAGGGCAAAGACCTCCAACACTGCCTCTGTTCTGCCACAGATAAGAGTTTAGGGATAGTGGCGTTCCCCACATTTAAATAGTGCACTTTGTCCACTCTGCGCATACAGCACAGGGGATTTGATCTGGTCCTCTACTGAAGTACCACAGCTCGTACTGCCTGGGAAATACCCAGACCAAGGATAAATTAAGGATACAATAGAACAGAACATGAAGAGAAGCTGGAAAACATGGGTGAAGGTTGAACAAGGAGGTTCTAATGACCTTCTATTGTGATTTAAATAGGGGAAGGAGCTGGTACTCTGTGATCGTGTGTCAAGCTGCAGGTGACAAAGGTTATACGCTTTATCGGTCTTCTGTCATCTATTGGGCAGTGAAGAGGTTGATGCAAAACATATTTATAGCTGGAGTTGGGTTGGGGAAGCTATAGGATCTTGTTTGTGTATCACACGAAAAACCTAGCAGTAAAAGCACCAGGAAATAGACAACCTCAAGATAGAAAAGTGCTTTGAAATAGGGTATCTAGTGATACTGCGCAGCGTTCTAGAACCCTTCACTCCCCATTGCTCAGTTCTGCATTATCTACTGGTTCTTAAATTCCTGCTCTCGGGTGGACCTTAATGTATCAAGACACAACATTTTCCAATAAATTAAGCACCAGTTCCTTGAGGTTCTCAGACCTCCCTGAACATCTAAGTACCTTCCACGGGGTTCAGCTGGGAGGCATGTGAGCATTAAAGAGGCAGAACAGGCCTGGATAATCCACGTGCTTCCGTCACCTTAGTGCCCATTCTCATCTTGGTAACATAAACAGTATAACAAATCACAGTTCATAAAAGTGCTGAAAGGTACACAAAATATGTATCATCACATTTTTCACTCTCTTGGGGCAGTGATGAGGAGAAAAGAAAATGCAGGTCCAGACCCTTCCAAAGATTTGGTTTAGTTGTGCCCCTGGTCCACCTGTAATGATTCCCTCCCCTGGTGCCAGAAGACAAACCCCATGCAGGTTTCCAAAAGAAGAGCAGCTAGCACTGTAAACGTTCTAAGGAAAGACAAGCTGTGCTCCTTCAAGCACAAGCCAGAGGAGGGCGTCTGTCTGACTCTAACACTCATCTATATGTAAACAGATGAATTCCTGGATGCACTTTCTGTACTGCTGCTCAGTGGGACTGTTGCTTGGATATTGACCTGGTTGCCCGAAAGGACCTTCTGCTTCCCTCATCTCCTCGTTCATCCGAGCCAGTCGTAACCTGGGGGGGAAGCCAACATAGTGTTAATGTCTTACTCTCATGCCAAGGCAAGGTCAGATTTATGTCCCTAGGCAAAAATACAGAAGAAACACTGAAAAGGGACATAAAATAAACCTTAATCTATTTCTATTATTGTTGTTATACAAATAGGTATTGAGTGTGTTATTAGTTTGTGGCACATAATTAAGAGGGCGGATGTGCCCTAAAAATATATTGTTGACCTATAAAGTATTAATTATCCTGTTGTGTTGACAAAAGTAGAATGTTCTCGAAAAGCCTGGTCTTTATGAAAAACTATAAATGAAAGCCCATGGTATTTTGCTGAAAAGGGTATATATATATTAGTGATTTCCCATGGAAGATGTGACTACTGCAAAGGAAGAATTTGCAGAAAATGTGAAGGCAGTGAGGCAGGAAGAAAGGAAAAACTCACAAAGTAACAATGTCCGCATTAGCAGCCTGCACCGAGATACTGAGAGGGTCTTGTCCATCTTCATCCACAGCATGCTGATTTGCCCCTCGTTTCAGGAACAGACAGACCTGGCTGGAACAGGACAGCATTGTCATTAAGAGCAGACACATTCCCGTTTATAACCCAGGGTCAGTTATCATGCATGCTCCTGAGCATAGCTGATCAACAGCTTATAAGCAACATGCTCCAAAAAGATTACAGTTAACTTATAGGCATTGACTAGACCCTAATAGGATCATTAATGATTGGCTCACATATAGTGATGATGATTACATTCGCATTGTCAATTTTTTCCTTGCTTTAAAGAGACCCTCCAGTTACTAAGCGTTACTAAGTTACTGACCTACACTGCAGACGGATAACAAACATAGCCTCAAATTGGGAGGTCAGCATCCCCCCGGCATGCGCCCGCATCTTTCTACCCCACGCTGAATATATGTTGTGATCGACACTGGACTTACCCAGTGTGTCCCAGATATGTGGCGTGATGAATTGGCGCTCGCCCTCTCATGTCAATTTGGTTGACGTCTGCTCCGTTCTGCAGCAAGAACTCACAGGCTATAAGTGATCCCTAAAAGAAGAAAATAATATTTTATAAAAGTGCCTGTATTCCAAAAGTATTAAGTGTAATATTTATTATAATACATTTATTATTTAAGCTAGAATACTCCTGCATATGCCTAGAACAAGGGATTTGATATTTACCCCTATTACAGCCTGGATGAGCGGTGTTTTGCTTTCGTCCTCATCATTTACCCAGTTGACATTTGCGCCGTTAGCAAAGGCTTCTGCCATAATGGGCACGTTTCTTGCACGCGATGCTTTATACAACAACAAGCCCGGGTGCAGCTCTCGAAGATCTTCTGGATCAGAGGGTTCTTGTTCCGTCTCTGCCTCCCCGCTGGAATCTTCAGAAATCTCACATTCTGGATTAACAGGGGGGAAAAAGTTAGAGTGGGGCTTGAGTTACGAGTAAGTGATACATTGTTATCTTCTGTAGTCAATAATCCTTTGCATGGTGAACATCTCCAGTTGGGATATAAATCCTTGAACGTATTTTTCTCCTTACAGAAGAGTTACTTTCCAACCTGTTTGCTTTCAGTAAGCCTAACAGCTCTTGGATGGCCAATGTGTTTCAATGTGAGAGAACAATGTTGGACCCGAGTTGGAAACTTTTCCATGATCTACACTCCAGGGTTCAAGGTCAGGGAGACTAGTATTGAAGTGGATTAGGCGGACTCTTGCTAGACTATGTTCAGTTAACATCCCAAACTCAATTGTTTCTTACAAACACCTTAATTGTTCAATTTCGTGGGCAACCTAATCTAGGCCGAGAGGAAATCTAGAAACACAGGATTTTGCATTGGCTCCATCAAAAGATCATATTGATTAAGTGCTATATAGTCGGAAATCAGCAGGAACACCGGGAAAAGAGAAAGTGAAATGGAATTACAAAGAAAAACAAAAAGGGACTCACCTTCCTCCGTGACGCTGTCCACTACGGAGCCAAAGACTAGGATGTCACTGCTTCCGTCTGTGCTGCCCCCCAGTCCGCTGTCACTGCTCAGACCTGCCGGGCCAACAAGACACAAAGCACCGTCATGTTAATATGCGGGTAGCTAAAGGAAGACTAGCATTCACACATTTACAAGCGTAACATGGCCAATTACTTGTTTAAACTGGATATACACATTATATATAATGCCACATTTACAAAAACGTTAACAGATACTCACAAGCGCCACTTACATATGCATGGATTGCTTAAATGTTCGAGATCAGTGTGCAATACTAATAGACAATATATACCATGAAGTGTGAGAATGAAACATTGTTCAAACAATTTTGTACATTTAACTATAAATTAAATTGAAAGAGCAGTAAATCGCTACATTGCTAGGGATACTGGCCAAACATTGCTCCGTGTGTAGAATGCGCTACGATTTAGAACAAGCAGGTCCTCCTGATTATGGATGTCAGAAGAGGACGTGACAGAAGCAGGTGCCCGCTGCTGAGGATTATATCATGCACATCTATGACCCACCGTAAAAGTGCTCCTTGTCTTGGATTGAGTGGCAAAGTGGAGAAACATTCTAAACTGTTTACTTTTTTTACGGTTTATTCATGATTTAGTTATCCAGCAGTTTATTTTATTATTATGGTTTCATTGGCACAGGTGACAGTCAAACTGACCGATGTCACCGAATGGACTCCATGAGTCTAGGATACGGTCTAGCCAATTTGAGTTATAACAGCATGCAAAGTTTGGGGTTCATTAAGAATAATACTTTGTAAGGTCAACCATGGAACCATGTGGTCCAAAATTTTCCCAATATACAAGGATTTTAATGTTAAAAAGTCATAGCTGATCTGAAGGCATATAACCTTCCTCAATAAGATTCAAAATGGCTGACTCGTTGGCTGACTTGATAGCAATCGCCCCATACAAGAGGACCCCCTTATCATGCATACATATAGGTGCATATTTGTATTCTACTGCCGCTGACCTTACCTCCATCCGGAAGGAACGTCATAGCGCTCCCACCGGGCTCAGCGCCACTGCCAGTCCATGGAGCAGCTGGCAGGGGATGCTGCGCATGAACCTGGTTGCCACCTAAGAGGAAGGTGAGGGCATTGTCACAGAAATTATATAAAATTACAAAAAAATCTACTTTTGATTTCTTTCAGTAGGTCAATAGTGACGAAATGGTACTACTATCCATGCAAAATATCCAATGTTTTGGACGGTGTATTTTAGATCTGCATAATCTCTATGAAAACAGTTGCTATGGTAATACGGTAACCACAGAAACACCATGTAGTTTGTCCCGGACACCAAAACAGACTAAAATGAAGAAAGCAAAGACCCTAGATTTATGGGCTCAGAATTGGGATGACTATTTAAAATAGTCATGGGGTGCGCGTACATGGAGTATCACTTACATTATTAGGGTACTTCGGTTTTTAAGTCGGTTCTTTAAGTTGAGCTATAGGTGCCGTCCCACTTAAATAAGACATGAATCGTGATCTCTAGCATGTTAAGCCAATTAACCCTTGCAGATCTTTCATTTTGTTATTTCCACTGTGGGTTTAACCCCATAAAAACAACACAGAGACCTCTAAGGACCATGTCTTTTTAGCGTCTATGACAACAATGAGACAATGAGACAACAATCAGTGCCTGCCATTATGTCACATGACTATTAACTCTTCTCTGAAGGTATATGAATGGTGTAAACTTTCACACAATTTAAGAATTATATCTAGAAGGGCTTATGGCACTAGGAATGATGAATGCTGCTTTATTTATTTTTTATTTATAAAATGCGGCGGCTTTTCTTCCGATTGGCTAAAGCTTTTCCATACCCGTTGAAACATCTCGGTTAACCCTAAACATGTCTTCAGAGCTAATACCGCAAACTGGAACCTCACTCAACACTAGTGATCAAGCCGTTCAACCACAACTCCAAATGTTCTCAGTTGACTTGGGAGTTGTTGTTCATCGACCCCTAAAGGGCTACCTGTTACACCATCCACCCGAGTACAGTCCTCTTAATAAAGATGTTATTTCCAGTGAGGCGATAAAGACTTGTTCTTGTCCTAGTAGACTGATCACTAAATAGAGCAGAACTAGGACAAATAACATTTATACTCCTAAATCTTTGTGTGATTGATAACGGCATTGGAGCAATGCTAAGCTGGCTACCATAGCAATGAAGATTTAAGCTCTCCCACGTAAAACTTTAATCCAAAATACATCGAGGCTAGATTATTAAGTGGCAGCAAAATCTCTTTATTGAGAGCATCTCTTTAAATCCCGTGTCAAGGAGATTTTCTCGCTCGCCGGATAAATGTTGGCGTAAGAGGAAAAACGCGGTGAAGGTTAAGGACAATGACTCGTGATGTATACTTACTGCGTGGCCCAGCTCCTGTATCGAAGTAGGAGAATAGGGAGTCTAATTCGTCTGGACAAAACAAGGAATCCCGACGAAATTTGCGTTCAAGCGTGGCAGCTAGGAAACAAAAATATGAAGGTTAACGTAATTCACAAATGTTTCTGCGTTTTCTTTTTTGCGAGGAGCGGTTGGAAAAGAGACATAGTCGACCCAATACCATGCAGTTTGTTGGTTCTTGATGGCGGACAGCACATTCTATGTGAAGTGTAACGCGACTGTACACAGCTACGTCTACAAGACACTTACGTAATCCTGACCGGGGCTTAGATGGCCAACAAGACTCACTTGCAGCCCTAACCCTTCCTCGGCAGGCAATTATTTTATCCCAGGAATGTGGATAAACCAATGCTTAGGAGGAAAATCAAGAACAAAGCATACCTGAGGACAGCATGGCCGGAGATGCGTTCCCTCCTTCGTGTCGGTATTTCCGGCGGGCAGAGGGCACTTTGGTGGTGCTGTTGTTCCGCTGACATTTTTTCACACTCCACCTCTGAGGTTTCCTGATATTTTCAACCTCAACGCTCCCCAGCCGCTTCAAGAACTTCTTCTCCACATATTTTGCTTTTATCCACACCTCCTTTTCCTGTCTTAAAGGCCATTAATGGTGTTTTAGCAGCACATCATTATATTAATCCACTTATCTTATATATTATTTATTGCCACACATCTAACTGGAAATGATGAAAAACAAAACAAAGCTGAAGTCTCTCTTGAACAGCTTTGTTACAATTATTCTTGTATTCAAGCTCTAGAAGCTCTTCAAGTTCTAGAGCAGACAAGCTCTAGTCCGCTCTAGACCTTGAAGAACTGTGTTTCAATTTTGAGAACAGTCTGGACTACTGATGCATAAATAACACAAACTAACTCTACACGTAAACATAAAACATCAAGCACACCATGTTTGAGATTGTTCTACCAAAGACCATGTGCAAACTATGAAATACATACCGAGAGCACCCCGACGTCGGCTTCTTTAAGCCTAAGTGCTGGCATTCTGCCTCGTAGATCTGGTTGATGGTACTGTTTCCCAGCTCACACATCAGCTGGATTGAGACACGGCGAAAAAGAGAAAAAAAAATCCCAATCAGGTAAACTGACAAACCCCTGACTGACAGACATTAGCTTTTTGGTCCAAAAGAAATTAGAACCTTACTCACCTTCAACAATTCTGGCTCCCAGGAATCCAAAGTGAGGGAGCGGACTTTCGAGCAGTGAACACCCAGACTCCTAAAAAGGATGAGAATCAACGGCAGAAATTGGTCAACCCATTGATAATTGCGATACACCGAATCTAACAGCAACAACATCATTAATGCAGAAAACAATGATATTGTCTATCCACGTGTTATATGCTTAAACCATATTAAAAATGACTAATTATTATATATATTCATATATTTATGTACACGTGATATAATATAGAATCCACTTCATTATTGGCGGCAAACAAGTACATTTAATGTTCTTTAATATATAGAATAAAACACTCTTTTCCTGGAGCTGCTTACCTGTGAATTCCTGAACATTCAATGCAAAGGGTGATTCCTAAATTGATGCTGGCCCATCGAGGATCGGTTTGCCCGCAGTCACAGCACTGGTCATTGCCGGCAATGCTCTGCACCCGTTGCAAGATAGTCTCCCCTTTCACGCTGCGTTCCCGCGAATCGCTGGCTGAGTCTATGCTGCTCGTGGAGGGAGAAGCTGTTCTGTCAAGCCTCTAATGGGGGGAAAAAAACAAAATTTTAACAACTGAATTAGCTTATGGTGCATAAACCCCAAGGTAGGAGTCCCACCTCTATGTAATGGTTATCTGGCGTCTCCCTGTAGGCAGAGGCGATGCTGGCTTGCACGGCTTGGATCCAGGCTTGTCGAAGTTTCTCTGAGTCGGCCTGAAGCATGCAGCTCCTGGAATATCGACGAAGAAAGTCATAAGTAGGCTAACAAATCGTCCTAGCCATCCCATCTATCCTCATTGGTCTTGGATAACAGCAAATAAATATGTCTCTATTTCACAATTTATTTATGAATTCTATTGATATAGAAGAAGTGCTGCAAAAAAAAATCAATTTTAGTTTTTAGTCCTTTACCTGCAGTACTATGTTTAGAAACACTGCATACTTATTTAATATAAAAAATCTTGCTTAAAACTGCAGAGTCTCATACTAAAAGCAATATCATCTATAACCTCAACTGAACTATTATCTAACCGGTAGCCAAGTAGAATATCTATAATAAAGTATCCACTGCTCTGTAGCTTAGATTTAAAAAATTACCATTGAGTAAATTTATATTCCCGTCATTTCAAATCACACCAAATAATGATCTATAGCTGTACCACCAGCAGGGAATGTACCTTAAATACAGCGCTGCGAAATAGGATGGCGCTATATAAAACAATAAATATAATATTATATTAAAAGGTAGCTGGCTAATATAAACTGTGATAAGGTGCAATACCCAAAAAGGTTTCTAGGTGGCGCTGTAGTGCTTCTAATTCGCAAGCTGAGCACTCGGAGAAGGACTAACCATAAATGTGCAATGCATTGTGGGAGCTTCACTTTAATACCATCACGTCTCAGCAGTGCTGCTCACTCCAGATGGCTTTAATGCAATAGCCAAGGCCAAACGGCGATTAGGCAGTAAAAGTTTAGAATCATGGGTACAGGAGGCAGACGCATCCAGAAGCATTTATAATTGATGTCTTGATGGGCACGGAAGCTGCCCACTCGCTAAAATAACATCTGTGTCTGGACAGAGGGATGCATTAGGTGAATCATGGCCTATGCAGATTGCTTTCAGCTCTGGGGAGTCCTATACGGTCCAAACACAGAAATGATCTATGCGCCACCAGCAACCAAGCCTATCACGAGAGGGAACTAAACAGTAGAGACTAAACTGGAATGGGGGCACCAAAATGCAGAATTAGAGGGCAGATCAGACCCCTCTGACCTGTCTACTCTGCCCGTTCCTCCTGATGTAAAGACTCAAACGTTTATAAGTTCTTGGTCTTGTCTTAGATTCAGGAACCATATTTTTCTGCTGGGAGGCTGTTAAACTTATCTACTGCTCACTCAGTGAAGTAAAACCTCCTAAGCCTCTGACTCTCTGGTTTTAGATATTGACCTCTTGTTCTAACATTTCTCCTTCTTGGAAATAAACGTCCCTCGTATAATTTAAGCTGGAAGGCATGCTATAGTGAATCCAACTTACTTGGAGGGCGAGACAACCTCAAAGCAAAATCTCCTTTCTATATCTTCACAGGGCTTCACGGTACACAGTCTCAGATCCTCGACGACCACAGTCAGAACGTCCTGTAACAAACACAGGGAGACGGACTGTCATCAGCAGCTCAAACTCATAAAACAGAGATACCGCGTCACAATTACCATGAAACTGATTGAAAAACGATTGTATAAATGTTGCTACTGTGTAAAAAAAAGATGGGAATTCCGTAAATGTGCGCCAGGAACACTGACTTATATCCCTGTCCAAGAAAGGGATGCATGTTCAAGCAGGGCCATTTTTAGTATAGAGTCTACCTCTCCAAGTCCAGGAGAAATGCTCAAAACAATGACTGTGTAAGCTTAGAAATAGTTCCCTATGAACAAATATGGCTGCAATGTAGACAAGAATATATATAAGAGACTATTAAGTCCTTCACTCAAATTATCCAGATGGCTTTTGTGACCACAGAAGAATCTACAATTACTTTTTGCTCATCTTAACGCACAGTAGAATCATATCAAAAACTCAACTTTCTTCTGTAGCAATTTATGTTGTTTTAACGGTCACAGATAAAAATGAAATTGTATAAAAAAAAAATATATATATATATATATATTCAAATATACTTACTTTTAATTTTTTCTGGTAAACGAGCTGGCTGTTCTGGATAGAGAACCACCTCCTGTAAATTAAAAAAAATGGAGTTTAATTTCTATAGCCGTGCATGGGAACCCCCCCCCCTCCTCTTGCTGTAATATAGCTCTTCAGAATGAAAAGGCATATTTTTTATGACGCCTGTATGGAAGTTGTATTACTATGGGCTTCTCCTTCTTTGCGGTCTCATCTGCTGTACCGAGATGCAATGTTTCAGATATGGAATCAGTAAATGGCCATAATGAACTCCTTTGGTCCCATAGACGTATGTGCTATTGGAGGACATATTAACCCTATTATATCTGAATCCCCCCCCCCCCCATCTGCCTCACTTGCGCTTGGATCTACTAACCGATTCCATGTTTTGAATGCGTTGCTGGCCCTTTTGAAGAGATATCCTTCCATAACAACCCCATTAGGGGCATCGACATTAAATTCTGCCTTTGTGTCATCATAGGAGAAGTCCTGGAACAAAAACAGAAAAGATAATGAAAAATTATCTTCCAAAAGGATAAATAGACAAGCGGAACCATGCAAGACTTTCATAAGGCAGCCAGAAACCACAAAACATGACTTGGGTTGCAGATTCCCAGGTCTAACATGCAACAGATCTTGGGTTTGAGATGCTAGATGGGCCAAGCTGTTCTTAGCTGCTGTTGCTGAGAAGGGTTCCATATGTTGGACTTGTGTTTTAGAACCTGGCTTAGGTGCAATATAACTTGAGTTCCAGCTACTAAACTTTGAGTCCTCATTACATTCAACAGAGACCAAGATAGAAGAAAACTTACCACATCAAAACCCAGTTTAGACAGTTATGATTTATATTAGCAACATACCGGTACTAGGAACTTGGGCGCTTGTATAAAGCCTCTATGTAACTACGTAGTAGCTGAATGAATCCAATAACAATGGCTCATGGAACAGTAACTATCATCCACTTCAAGATTAACTCACTGGAGACACTGATATTCAGAGATTTCAACTCTCACAGTGAGAAAATGACCATTTGGAAAGCTCAACTATCATCAAATCAATACAGAGGATGAATCAGTTCACTGGGTAACACAACTATATTTGCTAAGTTGCCTGTTTGCATGAAATATGGGGCTTGTTGAAAAGCTTCACAATGCAATGTGAAGACCCAACAATGAGCTTCTCCTGCAATAAAAGCCAAAATGTACTTGCATAATACATACATAAATAAGTCAAATGGCATTGAATGAATCTCACGTAACATATGATACAGAGAATTTTGCACAAGTTCCTCCATATCAATTATCAAAACCGACAAAAGCAGAAGTATCCAGAAACTTTTGTTAACACATCTGCTTTGTATTAAAAGTTAATTATACTGAAATAATAGTCTTTCATTTAAGACAAAATAAGAATACAATTACCTGCAACTAAGAGAGAATGGAGCAAGTGCCACTATTATAAGCTGAATAGATGAAAGAACTTCCAAGATAAACATATTTAAGCCTGTTGTCTTAATGAGAGTGAAAATTAGGGTAATTGCCCACAAAATATACCTAAACAGCGTGCCTGTGCAATAATTGGATTTAGATTAATGAGTTAATTATGCGATAATTAGAGTGATTGTGAGATCAGACCTTGTCCCAAAACCGCAGTTTTTGTTGAGCTAAACAATCAAACACGGTTTATACTTATTTACTTAACTTCCGAAACATGTATAAACAATAACAGCACCTTAAAGGTAACGGTCCCATTACGGCTTCTAGTGTAACTAAAATTAATTAAAGCGACATATTGTGTTGTTTTTATGGTTAACTAAAATGTGAGCTTTCACAAGTAGCTCAAAAAAACTGCCCTGTAATTACAATAACTAATATCGATTAATTAGTTACAGAATAAATATATATAAAAATAATTAAGTAAACGAAACAATCTTCCATCCCCTGCTACCAGTACAATTCAGACAAACTCATTTTCCTATTACATTAGATACTGGGAAAGGGTATAATTAATGTGAGATGGGACCCTGTGGCTCCTCGTTCATTCCTATACTATACACAGTGGATTGGATAGAATAGTAAATCAAATGGGACCCTTGTGGGATGTTAATAATAACCACTTTTCCACGTGCAATCTTTATTTAATCATCAACTTCATTAATTCATTGTCATAACCACTTAATACAAGAAATAAAAGGGACCCACAAATGCCTCGTGCATCTCTTGCTAGTAGAACGTGGCGATAAGATCAATATATTAAACCTATGGATCCTATGAACTTACAGCCAAACAGGGGTAAAATAGCAGAGGATGGGGAAGGATGGTCTCTATTACCTCCAGTATTGGACTCCAGTAACAAAATAAGTTAACAGTATTCCGAATCTAACCATATGAATAAAAGTGCCAAGATTAGTGCAATTCTTTCCATTTAATCGTAGATTTAATATAGTACTGATAATAAAGTATTGTGCGATTGATTCTTGATTTTGTGTATACATTTCATTAATAATTATTAATACTTCGACGCTGTCCCAGAAGACGTGGGAGACGCTGAATCTCCTAGTTGATTGGACTCTCCCCTTTGATTCCCCTCTGTTCCCCGACCATTATCTGCTTCCCAACCCAAAATCATTTCAGAATAAATGAAAGTGGCCAAAAATCTATCTGGTTATTTGTTGAATTTTTCTGTTTTCTCTTACTATTAACCATTACGGACCTACAAAGGAAATTGCTACCTACTAGAATGCATAGTGGATTCTGGGGCTGTTTTTCAGGCATTTGGCCCCTTAGTCCCCTTAGTCAGTGAAGGGTATTGTTAATACAACAGCATACCAAGACACTTTAGACAACTGTATGCTTCCAACTTTTTGGCATCATTTTGGGGAAGGCTCTTTCCTTTTCCAGCATGACTGTGCCCCAGAGCACAAAGCAAGGTCTATAAAGACATGGTTTGACAAGCTTGGTGTGAAGGAACTACTGTGGTCTGCATCAGACACCTTTGGGGGTGAATCGGAATGCTGACTGCGAGCCGGACCTTCTCGTCCAAAATCAGTGCCTGATCTCACAAATGCTCTACTGGATGAATGGGCACAAATTCCCACAGACACTCCTAAAGCCTTCCCAGAAGAGCCGTTATATCCACAAAGGTGGGAGGCAACTCCATATTAATGCCCATGGTTTTGAAACGGCATGCCCAACAAGTTTGTATAGGCGTGCCGATCAGCCGTCCACATACTTTTGGTCATACGGTGTATTTTACAAATAATTACAAGAATCAATCAATGTAATCCATTGAGTATATATATATATATATATATATATATATATATATATATATATATACCTCTTAATCCCTGATATAACAATGTTACTAGCCATTTTATGGTTGGTTATTATTAATAAATCAGTGTAAACTTGTTTGTTCTAATGATTCTAACAGACCCAATTGTACTATGGAGGTCTACGTTAAAAGCAAAGTATTGTAAAGCAGTATAATTATTCCTTGCACTATATTTTAAATCCCATTCAAATTTAATCAGGTCACTCCCGTTGTGTGTCAAACTAATGAAATTCAATGTAATAACACTTTCTATCAATTATTTATGCTTATCCTGTTTGTTTTTACTTTAATGAACTTAATGTAACTTAATTATGGGTGGAGGAAATACGAGCGCATACTTATCAATGAAAACAAAAAGGATCCTCCTACATATTGACCATTGTCCTATTGTCCACTTCCAAATTTTTTTCGTACTTTCATACTTTTGATCTACAGAATAAAAGTTTTAAGACAATAGCATGCTAAAAGAATGTTTGTTTCCCCGATGGCCTTGAAATATTTCCTAATAGCTGCATAAATTGTTATCGCTATATAAATAAAAGATAATAATAGTAGTAATAATAATGATGATGATAATAAAACAATAACAGTAATAATAATAATAACAATAATAATAATTGTATAGCTGGGGCATGTTTAACATGTCACTAAACTGTCATATTGCTTCTATAGAACTATATAGTATTTGAGGAGTTAAATTCACTTAAAGCTGAATTGTTTTTCTACCACCCTCCAGAAGAAAATTCACAGAAGTAATACTTTATTTTCTCCTCTTTATTAATATTAACTATAATAGTTAATTTAATGTACAGAGTATGTTGTCTAAATATATACCACAAAATACCACATCCAGTTAAGACCATACATTTGGAGCAGCACTGTAGGGGTTAACCTTTTAAAATTGTAGTCTCAGCCTTCCATCCGTGACATCACAATGGTTGCCATGCCAACCTGTTCAATGCCCAGGGAGGCCACACAATATGGTAACAGATTCCTTCTAAATGCACTCATGGGAAGTGCGCTAATTTATTCTAAGTTGCGGATAGAAACATGTTAGCATTCAACAAGTAACTATTGCTTCATAAGAGGCTGGATATGAAGCAGGTATTCATGTGCTAAATAAAAGTGTAAAAAAATAGTTAACCAATTGCATGGCATCTCAGTAGAGGTGGCAAAACACACGCCAATTTTTACTATATCAGCGACTGCCAAATCAGATTAATCATACTGAAAAAATCAAGAACAACCAAGGACCCTAATGCCACCTAAAAAAAGTTTACTGGCACAGAAACGGTTAAGATACACCATGGAAGGTGGACAAATTTCTAGTCTGAGCATATAAAAGAAAAACTATTTTTGAATAAATCACGGAAATTACTGTAACATTACGTTGCTTTAATTACAGACAGAAGCAAGAATTAATCATCAAATATACAGTGTGGCGCAGAGAGAATAACAGAAATAAAACGATATCCACGATGTTACACTATCGGAGTATTAGTCCCAAAATTGCGTCCATAAAATAATAATTATCCTACGCACATAAAGTAGGCAGATTTTATCTGGTACAACTTGCTATTTAATTTACTTACCAGCAAGTATTCCAGGTGGCCAAATATCTTCATCCTTGTGTGTTTTAATTAGATCAATCCTGGAATATATGCCATTTCTCCTTGCTTGGTAGCCTAAATCCTGCAGGCTATCTATGTGTCTTTCCGCCTTCATAAACCTCACTTTGCTTCATCTGAAAAGCCTGTTGCCCCCTTTTCCTACTTACTCAAGCTCTAGTGGGATGGAGTGTGTCATTGCTTTGAAGCCCACCAGCCTTCCTACTCCAGAGGGAGGGAAGGAGGGCCATTAGCATACAGCTGTCACTTTCTGGATAGCCATGGAAGACAGGAGACAAATAATGGCAGGGAACAATTATCATTGTCTTTTACTCCAGAGGCCAGAAAGGTGAGGCTAGTCATGTCCTCTCATCCATACAATTTACTTAAACCCCCCCCCCTCCTCCTTGATTCATCAAGTCAGATCACAAAGGAGCCCCGTCCTCTCAAGCAAATACTGATCGGATGAAATGGGACACGGCGAGAGCGTTAATAACGCAGCCCCATCTGTCTCACCTCCACGCCTTTATTTTAAACTTTTCTCTAGCAGGCGAATATATTCCAAAGCAAGTGGGAAGGCACGTTAGATTGCGATGCAGAACTGGTGATGTTCCGTCTCTTTCTGGTTGTCCTCCGACTCTTATTGCCTTATAGCTCGTCCTTGGGGAATGACTTGTTAACGATCTGTCATCGACCGTATGATACAGCTCTGCTGGTTCCAACCTGCACATTTATAAATCATGCTAAAGGACCAACTATCAATGTTTTCTAGGGCAGGCCGGGTGAACAAATCTAATCTCTTAAAAAAATAATAAAAAATTAAATAAATAAATAAAACACATTATAGTGTATTATGCGGCTCTGTATAAGAAAAGGTAACAGAGCTGTTTTAAAGAGATCTATTATATATTTTTTTTAAAACAACGTTCTGTGCAAAATGCTTAAGAAGAAACAGCACTTTCACGGTTGTAAATGTGAGCCTTAATTACCTGATTCTTCCTTTAAATCTCCCTCTGCACCCCTTCTGTCAATACTGTAACATATATCTTCCTGCTTAATGAATCACTCGTGTCACTTCCAGGCTCGGAAACTAACGAATGACCTGGTGATCTATCAGCATCTACCTGGAGGTATTGTCCTGATGACCATACTGCTCCCTTAGGTCTGTTAATAAAATTAGGTGGATGGAGAGAGGTTGGGTGGTGGGGGCTTTGTAGCTAAATACCCCAACAGGGAAATTGGCTCCTACAGATGGGAAACCTGTATCCCTTCTGCCAAAAGTATTAAGCAGTAGAAGAGTACCACCACTTTACCATTTTACTAATGATGTGTGCCAGTTACACCATGGCTATGGGTGGCCGATCCCACTGGGCTTCTTCTGTAAGAAGGGCTAAGTTGCCCCTGCAGTTAAAGTTGGGAGAGGTCCTATTATTGAATACCTCAACCCGACCCTCGACAGACCTTACGAAATACAACTCAAAGATCGAAAGAAAGGATTTCCACATCCTTTGGGGAAGGGGAGTTGCGGAAGCTTAGGAAATAGGAGAACGATTTGAATTGAGAACCTGGTTATAGAAACCCCAAAAAATCTAGGATAGTATTATGTGATGCTGGTAGCGCAGCTATTGGTCCCCTGCATTCATGAGAGCCCCCCTCACAGCCCAACAGTTGTCTGCACCCTATATATAAATAACTTAACAAAAAAGAGCCAAATGGAAAATTCCTGTATTGATCCTCCTAGGCTTTGTTTATTAATGACCCGTCGGAGGTGACCTCTGACCTTGTATTGACTGAGAGACAGGGGGGGTGTTCTAGGCTGTCGCCTTAGTGGTCCTTGAACATAACGCAGAGATAATGGAGACAAGTGGCTAGTCTCCCCTTTACTAACCAAATGTCATATCCATCGTCAACTGGTTGGAAAACATCTCCAAGAGATGTGCTAATACACAAGCAATAGCTGAGGACAGATGATTTAACCCCTTCTTTAGCATAGGACATTAGAATAAGAATGTACAAACCGGTATATGATTAGTACCATTTGGTACTACATCTGAACACGTTTGGACCTCAAATGTACCCATTTTTAAAAAGGAGACTATGATGATGATGGGATTTCCATCGTTTCTGCCAATTATCAGCCAACCAGCGTTGGGGTAGCTGAGCATTATGGGTGTTATAGTGCCTCAACATCTGGGCAGACATCAGATTGATTCCTATTTGACTTATTTTTAACGCTAGCCGTTGTGAGAAGTTCCGAGATGTATCTTTCTCATGAGATGAATTTGCGGGGCCTCAATAGCTTCCATTCTGCATTTCCATAACCAGTGAATAGTGACTAGAACACAACCGTATTACCCGACACAATGTACATAGTGTCTGCACACCATTCCACACTCTCCAGTATGACTGCGATACTGTCTGATCCCGACACTCGCTGCATTTACCCAGCAAGCTCAATAATCTTTTATGTCCCAGGTCAGGAAGCTGCATAAATCATTTGTATATTTGCATAATTAATGGGGAAAAAAAAGAGATTTCCGGCTACACAGTTTAAGTATCCTGCTGTGTTGCTGATACACCAAATTTGATAAAAGATTTAGTGGTTAAAAAGCAGTGGACCTTGTTTTCGGTCTAGTCCACAATTGCCCATTTGGTGGTGGCCCATTGTTTTTGTCCATGGCCACAATGGGGGAGCATCATAAATTGCGGTCAAGGATTTGGTCTAAAGACATGATGGTCTCTGTAGAGAATAGAATGTGCTTCACATAAAACTTTTGTATAAATACAGATCCAATTATATATATATATCATATAAGGCAACTTCTAGCAGTATCATAATTGCAAGAGTTTTCTATATTTTCTTCTATATTTATCTATTTTTTCTATATCTTTTAAAAAATGTACCTTTTAAACATAAACGGATTAGCGAATACAACGTGTTATTGGAACACAAGAGGGATGGGAGTGATAAAGGACCATTGGAACACAGGAGTGATGGGAGTGATAAAGGGCCATTGGAACACAAGAGTGATGGGAGTGATAAAGGGCCATTGGAACACAGGAGTGATGGGAGTGATAAAGGGTCATTGGAACACAGGAGTGATGGGAGTGGTAATGGGCCATTGGAACACAGGAGTGATGGGAGTGATAAAGGGTCATTGGAACACAGGAGTGATGGGAGTGATAAAGGGCCTCTGTACACAGATGAAGATATTCTATTAAAAATCAGCCGTTTCCAGCTACAATAATCATTTACAGCATTAATACCGCCTGCTCTGGATTTCTGATCCATTTCATGTTATTTTAATGGACAAAAGTTGCTTTTCTTTGCAGAATATAGGCCGCACCCCCACTTTAAAGACTTAAAGTGGGGGGGGAGTGCGGCCTATATTCGAGCCAATACGGTATATAAATATATATAATAAAATAATTAAAAAAACAAATACACATACATACTGTATATAATACACAAACTGTATATAGTGTATAGGCTGTTTACTGTGTGTATAGGTCTCACATTATGGACAGAAGGTTAATGTTATGATGGATAGATAATAATAGCTACACACTCACCTGAAGAAGAGTCTGAACGTTCATTTAAAAGGCAAGGAGACGAGAAAAAAAGAAAAGAAAAGAAATAAAACAAAAAAAACATTATTATCTTAGCAAGTATACAACTTTCCTAATGGTATCTGTTGGTAACAATTAACGTATGCGCCATAAATATTAGTACAAGGCTGGTGCAAAAAGAAACGTATTACATACAATTGTCCTGAATAATGAACAATTAACATTTGAACTACTAAAAGATCAAAAGGAGCATTGTATAAGAAATAAAATTTGACGAAAACGGTTACTGATAGGAGAGAGAACCATAAATCGACAATTACGGAAAGAATAGAGCCACAGAAAGTCTTAATCTAAACAAATATAAGAAACACAAAGGATTTAATCTTTATTATATGAACTAAAATGAAGGCATCACTGCCTGGAGATTCAGAGGTAGGGTTGACTTTTATAGGGACGGTATTGTAAAAAAAATAATTTTGTGCATGTGAATGCCATATAATAAAGCTAATTTAGCACTAGAAATTAAAATGTACATTAGTTTGGTTTTGGTTTTATATAATAAAAATATAAATATTTTTTAATAATATCTATATTTTTGGTTTTTATTTTTTATTTTCTAAACATACTAAATACATATATAGATAAATACATAATAAATATCTATATTTTACTTGGGTCTCAAATACTCGTGTACCCAGGTTGTCTTCTCCTGTGTTGCAAACCACAGTTAGATCTGACTTTGTAGCTTTGCTTATACAAGAGGTTTCACAAGATGTTGGCTACAATGTGTGGGGCTGGTATAGACACACAAATAGAAAACTCTTGGAAAGGAGACAATGATCTGCAAAGAATAAATCATGTGGTCCTTACCCTTTGCTGGATAGTTGCATGTTTGTGCTCCATCTCTCGTTTTTCTACAGCCGAGTCGATCACCAGTTGGTCCAACTGAAAAGAAGGACACAGAAAAAGCTGTTGAGTTGCAGAGTCACCGTTAAAGCAACTGCCCCGTGCCCAGGCTTATCTAAGGGGACCATGGCAGCTGCCCCCCGAGGCCTTTAACAGAGATAGTTGGCCAAACAAGCTTTATGACATCCAAGGCTCCAAGTAAATCACCCACCCCCAATATAAATGATGTTTAAATATAGCATAGAGTACCTATCGTGGTTTATGTTATCAATGGGGTACAGCTTCTAACTAAACTAATCAAAACTTTTTTAGCTTATATTTTATTTTTTGAAATGGTTTCTTAGGTATTTAACTTAAAACTATTTACTCTTCGCGCACCAATCAAAACACGAGAGTTAGATTTTGGAACATATACCATGGTTGACATACACTACAGACATACCTCTGAGGCTAGTTTCTTCATATAGGGATTCAGCTCATTTAAAAGGCTATATCCTTGCTGGAAGAAGGTATACTGGGCATGCATGAATGACAGCATCTGTTAGGGACAGAGTCAGTATATGAATAAATAGGGTTAAAAAATGTTGGAATCAATACGTTCACCAGTCTTGCATCTTGGCTAGCAGCTCTGATTGGCCGTTTAGTAAGATCCTGATTGTTGATTGGTTTTCCCAGAAATACTTTCAAAGGTCCAGATTTTAGATTACAGATAAATGGATCAGAGTACATTTGTATATCAGGGATCTAAAATTCAACCGCATCGGTCCTTTATCCCAGGACACACATAATTCTCATACCTTGCTACAGTATATAGGATGTATAGATAACAGAGGGGAATCAATTACCCTGTTATACATCACATACTCTGAAGGGGGCAGCACTTTACATGCACTGGTCAGCAATAAGTGAAAATTAAGTGTGTCCTGGATACGAAATTGGATGCAGTCCTCATATGTTCCAGTGGATTTTTTAATCAATCAGATATAATTGGCACATTGGAGGACTTTTATTGGAGGACCCGTTAAGCGAGTTGTACAAACATGTTGTGTTAAGAAAAGTTGTGTTGAAATACTCACTGCATCCAGAATTTCAAACTTCTTTTTGGCTTGCAATACGTTGATCTGGAATAAAAAGAAATGAACCCCCAATTCAAAGCCATTTCACAGAATCATGCGTACCAAATATATGTTTTCTCTCACTGGCAGGAGAACAGCTTTGAACTTATATGTAGCCAGAGTGTCTAAACACACATTTACACGCCCAATGTAGTTATATTAAACAATGTTATGATGGCCTAGAATACAGGTGTATTCACTAAACTAAAGCCAATGGCCAAGTAGGTGATGGTCCTCGCCTGGTTCTTCTTACCTGCAATACGTAGTCCAGAGCCAGGTGCCGGAAGCACTTCCTTGTAATGGTCAGAGTACCCGTTGCTTCTTCTACTTCATGTGGTTTGTGGCGGGGAGCCTGGGCATTTTTCACTAGTGCGATGTCCAGGTCTTCTCTCACTTTGTCAAACTGCTTCTTGGATTCCTTGAACTTTCTCACGTCACTGAAAATTTCACAACAAAGCCATTCCATAAATCCAGATCACACGTTCACATGTAGCAAGCAAGAAGCACAAAGAGGACCTTACAATAAACCGGTCTGTTGCCTATATCTCCGCTCTCTTGTTCACCCATCATAACCAATCACTGACCAAATCCTACAGCCTTCACCTAAGAAACATCTCTCAAATTCTTCATTTTCTCACATGGATTAGTGCAAACCCATACTAACCGGCCTCCACCGCTGCTACCTTTCATCATTCCAATCCATTCTGAACACTTCTGCCAGGCTAATCATCTTTCCTTATCATTCTTGACATGTCAACCATACTATATCTATACACTTATCTCTAACCACTCTTCTAACCAACCCCTGTGCTCTGCCCAAGACTTGCTGTCTCTCGTTGACCATTATCTCTTCCCACTCACATATTCAGATTTTACCTGCGCTGTACCCATTTTCTGGAATTCCCTACCTCATTCTGTCACTCTCTCCTCTACATATTCTAAACATTAAGAGAAGTATATAATCTGTCCTCCTAACAGCAACTCCATTCTCCCCATCTTTCCCAGGACTTCTCCCCTTGACCTTCGTTACAATTAAATCATCCTTGCCAAACCAGCTCCTCGCCTTTCATTCCCCCTCATCATCCCATAGATCGTAAGCTCTCAAGACCAGGACTGTTTTATACCTCTGTACTAGATACGTCTCAACACGAGTTGAAGTTCAAGCCAGTCAATTCTAATATTAATTTGGCCACTTGACGACCAGCAGTAAGACTCTCCTATCAGTAAATAAATATGGGATATGAATCTTTACAGAGCTAATGGTGCCGTGCTTCCCGCTCTGCTGCATGGTCCTCTTGTACTCAAATGGTTAAATGAGATTTGACTTTATTAAAATTAATATAAAAGAGTTGGACCCAACAGGGTATTAGATTTTAAAATGTAATTGTTGTACCAGAACAACTCAAAACACAATCAGAACGAAGTCCTGGAATTTTAGAAAGAACGTCGGCCAAGTGGCTGTCATCTGCTGCCAAAGACCACGTTCTTTTGATCCATCGACAAACCTTCAAGTGGATTCATGTGTAAAATATCAATAACCTTTTCGCAGGGTTATGCTTTTATGGCCAACGTTATGAATTTTCCATGACATTTATGTAACAGCATAACGCCGCCAAGCGTCTGCTACGACTTAAAGGACATTTAAAGAACAGTGGACGTCATAAACATTATTGGTAGAAGACAGTGGCGTACCTACCGGGGTCGCAGGGGTCGCGACTGCGACCGGGCCCCGGCGGCAGGGGGGCCCAAGCCAAGGGGCCGCACGAAATCGGGCCCCGGCGGCAGAGGGGCCCAAGCCAAGGGGCCGCACGAAATCGGGCCCCGGCGGCAGAGGGGCCCAAGCAAAGGGGCCGCACGAAATCGGGCCCCGGCGGCAGGGGGGCCCAAGCCAAGGGGCCGCCCGATACCTTTTTATGTTTTTTTGTTTTTTTTTTAAATAAGGCAAGCCGCGCCACGGAGCTGGCGACGGCCGCCTAATCATTGATGCAGCGTGAGGGGCGAAAGCTCCGCCCCCTCACGCTCAGAGTGTAGGATCACCGGATCACATAGAGCATGAGGGGTGAAAGCTCCGCCCCCTCATACAGACTGCAGGAGCACTGGATCGTGCCACAAGAGCTGCATGAGGGCTGAAAGCTCCGCCCCATCACACAGACTGATGGAGCTGGAGCTATCACTCCATCAGCACTTCATCAGGGCCCCAAAGTGGAAGGAATAGGGAGGTCGGTACAATAATGTATTTAAAAAAAAAATATTGTATATGGCATTTAATTATTATTTCATTATTATTTCAATTATAAACACAAAAATAAATATATGTGTGTGTCTGTGGAGGGGGACAAAACGCATAAAGTTTTTTTTTCTTAAAAAAATGGAGATTTCTAGATTTATTTTTATATAGATATACATATATAAACACTTATATATAGATTAGACACACAAGTTCAGCTCCCCAGTGTCACCTTTGTCCCCATCCAGCCAGGCACAGGATGGGCTGTTTGGGGACAAAGATGGAAAACCCTACGTGTGTTATCTGGGTGCTGGTCAGGTTCTATGTGGGCAGTGTGGAGGCCAGGGCTGGTTTTGGGGTGTGCAACCTGTGATCAATGCCTATAATTTAGGGGGTTTTAAATATACCTTTAATGCAGAGTTTTTATGTGAATTCTATTTGATCTATATCTGCAATGCTGGGTGTGTGTGTTATTCTGTTGATCTATATCTGCTATGCTATGTTTCCATACATTATTTATGTATTCAAAGAAAAAGGGGCGCATGTACAAAAGGGGCCCTATGTACATGCGCCCCTTTTTCTTTGATTATGTCCTTTGTACATGCGCCCCTTTTTCTTTGATTTTGCCCTATGTACATGCGCCCCTTTTTCTTTGATTTCGCCCTATGTACATGCGACCCTTTTTCTTTGATTATGTCCTTTGTACATGCGCCCCTTTTTCTTTGATTTCGCCCTATGTACATGCGACCCTTTTTCTTTGATTATGTCCTTTGTACATGCGCCCCTTTTTCTTTGATTTCGCCCTATGTACATGCGACCCTTTTTCTTTGATTACGTCTGGTCTTGAACATCCTGAGGAGTGTTTTGTCGGGTTGCTGCAGTGCATTGCTTGAGGAGTCTTGTTTATTATTATTTTTACTTTTAATTTTCACTTTTTAATTTGAACACATATCACGTGATAGAGTGATCTATATTTCTTAAGCATTATTTATGTATACCTGTAAATACAGGGTTTTTATGTCTTATTCAGTTGATCTATACATGAACGTACTGTTTACATGTGTTGTTTATTTGATCTATACATGAACTACAGGGAGTAAGCAAGAGAGGTATGGTTTAGTTAATGAGGGACAAGGGGACTCTGGGGATGATTACGGGGGAGAGTACCATGGTCAGGGTCAGAAGGAGGGAAGACTGCACCCTAATGTTAGGCATTTTTTTTACTTTCTGTAGGAATAAATAGAACTGTGTAATTTTTATTTATCCAGAGATAAAACGCCATTTCTGAATTTGTAGTCACTTCAGTGGACAAAACATTCTAGGCCCTGAAATCAGTGAGAAGAAAGGTAAAGGTTTTATGTTATTTACTCTATTTCAATCTGCATATTTTATTAAAAATTATTAGTGGCACTAAATTGTGGCTTCGGATGTAACATGACTTTTTTAGTGTATTGATGTACTCCCAATCCCATCACAAAAGATTCTATCTCATACATCTGCTGAGCTCTGAGGTCATCTTTATCTAGCATACATGGATGGTGAGGAGTTAATATTCTGTCTATTCCCTGCTATTTATTTTGGCCTTTTAACACTTTTGGTTCCTGTCTAACATTGCCATAATTGCCATGAATTTCTCTTGGTTTTCTTATAGAAATATACATCATTGACAATAACTTCACTAAATGTATAAAACAGGTTGATTAATGGTTGTCCTTTATATTTGCAGAACCACACCATCAATGGCTGTTACGTGTCACCTTTTACCTGTCCTGAATGCTGCATTGTTGAAGATAAAGTAAGTTGAAAAAATTTACAGATATTATTCGATATGTAATTTGTTGAAAAAAAAATTGTTGGGTAAAAATCATGGGTTTTTTTGGGGGGGGTGAGGGGGTGGGGGGGCCCTTAAAAGATTCTCGCACCCGGGCCCTGAGGCGTCTAGTTACGCCCCTGGTAGAAGAACAGAAGAACTGACGACATTAAAATAAGCATATGTGTCTATACCTACACATGAATCCGATTTCATTCTATATTTAAGGGTGTAGTGTTTTATTGGAGACAGCATAGAATCTGCCGCATTTGCGTAAGGTCTAGCAAGAGGTAATAGCCGGCCTCGGTTCTAGATGCCCACAAAGCAGGGCATCCGTCGAGAGAGATGTAAAGTGCCCCGACGAGGCTACATTATTAACATTTTAGGCGCGATGAACATGATCTTAGATTAATCCAGCCATTTTTTACAATGTCTTGTATACACGGTATTATATACGCATTGGCTGAATGAGCAATTAATTTACTGCTGTACGCTAAAGTGTTAAATAAGATACTAAAGGGCACCCTGCGCCCCGGCATCAGCCCGACCATGTGTGTGTATGTATAAGATGACGGCGGTGAGAGGGGCATCCTATGTGCGGGTTCTCATGATACTGTAAGTGCCCTTCCCCCTCCCCTCCCTGCATGCACACGGAGTCTGCTGCTGACAGATTCTCACTTAATTATCCGTTGCTATGGAAACTGTCTCCCTCCTGCCTGCCAGCAGTGTTTCTGCTGCTACGTCTGTGGCCTATATACATCGATTGCGTCTGTGAGCTCCCGTCTTGACATCTGCAATGCTGCCCGGTTCTGCCCCGGGTAATTGCCCCCACTGCCAAGAGCTTTAATCGCACGCGGTGTCCTGATCAGCGTCAGGAAGAGGGCTATCGAAAGGAGCGGCAAATGTATGTGGAAGCGAAAACGCAAGCGATGCGGCATTATACGCTGAACTAACCACATATACGTTTAAACTCCATACTGAAAGGGGATTCTCCGTTACGTAATTCATTAACCCCTTAATTACCTAAAAAGCTAAAAGCATTAATTTTATGTTTGGTCCGTTTAAGGTATCCGCACAATATAAGCCTCCATAGGACAAAGGGTTAATCATAAAAAACGGTTCAAGACAAAATTCATGTGGTGTCGTTACCCATTAATGGAGGGGACCCTGAGACTCTGGAAATATTAACCCTTTAATAGCCATTATGAAGATTCTATGTAGTGACTCGCCAAACCTCTTACCCAAATGGCTCTAATAGTGGTCCTTATAGAAACTTTGACTTGTCATTACTTAAAGATACACATTGAGTCACTTGCATTCAAGCAGGGATATCAACCAGAACGTACTGGATAGAATAGAACGGAGTCAGCTCCAGACAGTCTGGCCTCTTGTCCCCCCAAGAGTTCCCAGGTATACTATAGCTTGTATCCCAATACCTATAGCACAGGACCATATATCGGGGTATATAGGTTACATCACCATTTTAACAATGTCTGCCCCTTCAGACTGGTATGCTCTCCCCAGTATGTTACCGACTGGTATCTGGGTAACCTTCCGTAAGGCTGTAGACGGGGGAAAAAAACAAAAGTCTAAACATAATCCATTCTACTAGGGCTTAAATGCGTAGTTTTCAGGCGGTGGTTCACACCAGTCCAGATGTGGACGGCTTTGAATAGAACAAGTAAATGAAACATTTTCAAAGAAAAAACAAACAATCGGACTCACTCTTTGACAAAGTTATGCAACTGCTGCCGCACCGACCGCTGCGCTTGGTCAAAAAGGATCTGCGGGAAGAGAAAACAAAGTTGGTTACTAAAAGGCATCGCTTTTAGCTCCTTCCTACCAGCGATCACAACTTTATCCCTTACACCGGCACCGAATCATTAAGTTCATCCACATATTAAATATTACATTTAAGAAGATAAATGGAACAGCAAAACTACAAACATTTCCATCTAGAGCCAGCTTCGAATAAATGTTTTATCTAAAGTTAGGAAGCCTTTCTATAGAGAAATTCTGAGTGGTAAAGTAGTGCAGTCACCATAGCAACTAATGATTTCTTCCCATTGCTCCACTTTTACGAATTTGCACCTACCATACACTAAATACATGGCACACATTTTTGACATATTGCAACTTTATATAAGAAGTCCATGAATACGCTGACCCACAATATTGCTTTTTTGTTGTTTTATTGGCAACAGTTCATAATTATAATGTAGCCATGTTGCTGCTTTAAACAAAATGCAGTATTTAAGTATTGATTTCTTAAAACACTTAAAAAATATGTAACATATCTAAAATATGGGACAAGACACACTTTTACACAGCAATATTGTGATTTTGTTTTTTTAGTGCTGCATTTCCATTTTCAGACAGCAGAGGGGGGTATAAGCTCACAGTGTGTAGATTCACAAATAATTGAACAATCCATCCACGCATCTATGATCATGACTTTTTAAGATAAGGTTAGATGTCCTGACAGGAGTTTTTCCCCCCTGATTTTATATACACAGACACTCATCCAAAAGTTTGGGGTCACTTAGAAATGTCCTTGTTTTTGAAAGCACAGCATATTTTGTCCATTAAAATTACAGCACAGGTGGTATTAATGTTATTAATGACTTTTAATGGAAAATCTTTATAGGAGTACAAAGGCCCTTTGTTACTCCCATCACTCCTATCACTCCTGTGTTCCAATGTTGTGTTCGCTAATTCAAGTTGTAGTTTAAAAGCCTAATTGATCGTTTGAAAATCCTCTTGTAATTATGTTACAGCTAGAAATTTCCCCCAAACTTTTGAACGGTAGTATATATATATACTACCGTATATATATATAATTAAGCCAGTATCACAACCTCATGCTGACGAGTCCCATGAAGGACGAAACAGCTGTCCATGAGTGGTGATCTGGCTATTGTACCTCTTCCCGAGTTTTGTCTAAAGGCTGTCTTGTACAGCAGGCAATTACTTTCAAGGGATCCATGTATAAAGTGGATATAGAGGCAAAGGTGATAATTGTTAACCTTATTTGCATGTGCCTACCCAGAATCCTTTGTGGTTGTCAATACACCATGAGATTTCTGAGGGAAAAACAAGCCTTCTGGCTTGTCTGGTGTCTGTAGATGAGAGTTTAATAATACTTCTACTACCCCTTATATATATATATATATATATATATATATATATATATATATATATATAATATCAAATATATATACACACACACACACACATTTAGGGCCATAAATATTTGGACGGTGACAGTTTTCAGAATTTTGGCTCTGTACGCCACCACAATGGATTTGGAACAACACAATCAAAATGCGATTGAAAATATCATAATCTCGTAACCATATTAAACAACGGAAATTACTATAAACGTAATCAGATTAGGAGAACCATGATTCGTCATGATATACCATCACTGTGGCCTCCCTGCCCATGGACACAATAACTTTCCACGCGTTGCATATAACCGAGCGTCTCGGAAGGTTAAGGAAACGTGCGACTGCATATGTTTTCCCAATCACAAAGAAATCCATATGCACACAAAGGACGCTGCCAGATCTGTCACATGCTTCGTACTTTGAATGATCTCTGTCGACTCGTTCCAGATTCAGGCTGAATAATAGTTCAATTAATTTGATTAAATATAACCAGAAGTGGCCCGTTGAATAAAACTCATCAGAGCTACTAAGAGGCATTAACCACTTCTATCTATAAGGCACAACATTCTGGTGCTAAGAAGCGCGTAGAATGAACCTTTATCCAAGGTCCCCTGTGTATACGGCATCTGAAATGCTCTAAACATGGAATGTGATGGCAGATAAGACCCATGTGGTTGCCTGGAAATACCCAGAGACTCCGCTGCTTCTCCAGGTCACTCGGGCAAACTGCGGGTCGCGGGAGCGGCGTTGTGACACCCCCCACTTCCCCTCCAAAAATGGCAGGACCCCCCGTGACAGCGGGACCTCCTACCCGCATCCTGACAGGTAGCCAGAGTGGTCTCAGGTATGCCCATTTGGCCCATCTAGTCTGCCCGTTTGTCCTGATGTAAGACTCAGACCTTAATCAGTCGTTGGTCTTGTCTGAGATTCAGGAGTCGTATGTCTATCCCATACGTGTTTAAATCCCCTCATTGTATTACCCTCTACCACTTCGAATGGGAGGCTATCTACCACCCCCTCAGTAAAAGTAGATCACATAAAAAAAGTAGGTTGCGTGAATTCACCCCGATTCGATGAGTCATTAGTCTACAGTTGTATCCTTTATATATGAGAATAGTCACAGGATCAAGTTTGGACAGCTTTTAAATCTCGCCAGCCAAGTAAAATAATATCAAAAGAATGTTTACAATGCGCTGTGATGCAAGATCGGTTTCAGGAAAACTTTTATATAAAGAGAGGCATTAAATGAACTTACTGGTCCAAGTGTACATGTCCAAGCAAGCCCCCACACACCAGGATATTAACCCAAAAGAAGCGGGCAGACAGACTTCCGAGAAGAAATGAGGACGCCACCGTATGTTTTAGTGACATCATACTAATAGAACTACATTCAGAAATATACATTTATAAAATTGTTTACATGGAAACATAGAATTTGTTGGCAGATAAGAACCATTCGCCGTATCGCATGCATGTTTAATTTTTTACATACATAGAGAGTATAAAACATGATAATGACCCCCCACCATCCTGAATCATTATGGAACAAGGCATGTGGGCACATGTCAACATTAACCGAGGGATACGTGTAATCATACATTTTATTTGCGTCATCGCTGGCTGATAATGCAAACTCCGAGTTGGGAGCGGTTGTCACCGAGCCGGTATTTTTTTGGCAGGCCAGTAAAAATGTGACTTAAAGAAGATCTATCACTTTCCCAAACTCTATATTTAACATTATAGCAAAACTACGAAAACTACGCATCTGCAGCTGCTGGTATTTTTTTATTGAGTATAAGGGTTCTCCGTGCTGAGTGTGAGCGCAGGGCACTACATTTATCGCCTACGAAAAGTCCAAGCACCCTGCTAGTAACAGGGCACGCCGGCACATTGTACCGCGTCGCCGTAGCTTATGAACTCATATGCAAAAACATGCATTACGAGATTACACAGCCTTAACTGGGTCTACATAGAATAGGGGTGCCCAGCTTATGGTTCGCCTGGGTCTACATAAAATAAGGGTGCCCAGCTTATAGTTCGCCTGGGTCTACATAGAACAGGGGTGCCCAGCTTAAAGTTCACCTCGGTCTACAAAGAACGGGGGGGGCAGCTTATAGTTTGCCTGAATCCTTTTAGAAAAAACGTGTAATACTCAGTCATCTACGGAAAACGAGTGTATTAGGATTTCTCTAATAAGCATGCAATCACACATTTAACGTTGTGTGCTCACCAACCAGTGTGGTAAGTGTTCTATTGCGTTTGCGACTCTCAGCACATCCCTCACGTCAACATTCCAAATGATCAGAGGGACGCTTTTTTTTTTTACGGGTTGTGGTTAGAGACGTGGCTAAGGGCCGGGCTCTAACAGTGCTCTTTATGTGGCTTTGTGATCTGTTAATAGCGGTTTATGTAACTAAGTAAGGCAGTTCGATAAATAATACCGATATTGACACAATTTAACTTTTAAATATATTTACTGCTGCCTATATAACCATTCTTGTGACTTCAGGGCTGTAGAACTCTATGATACCCACATATCCAACAAACGTTCTGAGCGCCTAGAAAAAAGGGACATCAGAGGAGGAAAAAGGAACAGGGAGATTTGGAACTGTTCCTACTAAACAAGGACATTTTGTAGGTAGGGACTCTAAACCTCCATTACAATTATGCTGGTAGTAGGACCTTCACACACACGTGTGTATCCGCCTTACGTGTGTATGCGCGAGCTTTAGTAGGACAATGTCTGAATGTCCTGCTTCAGCTCTCCATTACAGTTCTCTCTAAGCTTCTTGTCCCCCTTCCCACCTAACACAAAAATAATTTCGTTCAAGACTGTACAGGGGAGATCTCTTCCAGTAATAAGCATTTAGCTCTGGGGGCAGCTATGCAGAAGATCAGTAGATGCTCAACTCATATCCTAATATTTCCTGTGGGTCTGCCCTCCCAGCCTCTCCGTTCATGCATGTCCTGCACTCCTCCCTCCTCCTCTCTCCCCGCATTCTCCTCTTAAACCCTTACGCTAAGAAATCAGGAAATGAGATGGGATTTGCTATCTGACCTTCCGCTGCCTTCCATCCCTAAGCCTATCCTTCCAGATTGTGACGTAGCGAGATGAAGCTTTGAGCTTTTTTTGCAATCAGTGGGTGATTGAGCCTTGGCCAACAGCTCCACGCTAGAAGAGAGATTACTATAGTGAACCGAGCCAGATCGCACAAAAGGGACACAGTGACATCTCGCACATTGCTACTACGTATCTCCTAAAATAGAATAACTAATTGGTGCATGTGTGCTTGCAAAGAATCACACGATGAGGGATGATATGTAGGGGTCAGTACATGAATGTACCAAAAAAGAACACATTCCCAGCTCCGGGGGATCGTTTCACCTGATAACCCGATATTGTAGGCCACACAAAATGTACAGCTGAGAAATATTATACGGGACTCCCTTAAACATGTCTTAAGTAGGATCTTCTGTATATGCTAGTTGGCCAACACAGGGGAGAAGCTTGTGTTGATACGTCCACCAGCTCCTCGGGTGCTCACAATCCGGAATCATCCCTGTTTATCCTCAGCGCGTCCAGTGCACATTACTCCATACATTTCAAATGTATGTTTTATAAATCTTATATTTGTAAAGAGAAGCAAGGTCTGGTAACATTTTGTTCTGATATAAAGACCCTAAATATTTCACTTTGGACAAGCCACATTATTTATCGAGGGACAGGAAACTTCCTAGGATTAATTTTAAGGCTTATTAAAACAGCACATTATACAAAGTGGGATGGAATTTATCCTAAAAGCGATAAATTTTTAGACTGGCCTATGGGGATTTAATAAGATTATTCTGTGTCTTCTAGAATTAGCGAGCAACTACAGAAGAGTCATATTTCATTCTTGGCTGATATATATACTTTCTCTTCTACAATACTTGACCCCTTTATGGCCGTTTCTAACATACCCTTCTAGTCTCCACTTTAGTGCAAAAAGTAAGAGATTTTGGTGTAAAGTTAGAAATATGGAGTCATCCTCATCATAGCAAACATTGGAATGGACCATTTATCAGCAGGGCCAATTTGTTGGTTGCTATGGTGATAGGATTACCTTTCAAACTTTGCACCACAATCACTTTTTATATATAACCCTCCGACAAGTAATCGGGGGGGGGGGGTGAATACTAGGCCATTATCAACGCCGGTGTCATCAAAGCCTAGATTGTAACATGCAGCTGTGACACTAGAAACGCCGATCTCCGGGGCATTGTCTGGTTTACATTAAGGAAGAAGCAGACAGATCGATATAGAATTTAGGAGCTAGGCAGAACATTTTTAAGAATCAATAGATGTTAAGAGGCAGAAGAGGATGCATTTTAAGGCAGGGCATCCATAAGTAAGGTGCCAGTAATTATTTTTTTTAGGAGTTGTGGCTACTTGGCTCCTGCATTCAGCCCTGCTGGATCCTAGTATCCCTGCACCAGTAACTACTTCTTCCAGCAAACCTTAGAAATTATTTTTTTTTCTGTACACTGTCAAAAAGTGAGCATCTGATCCCGACCGGTTTTTTTTTATCTCTCCACACTCTGGATACCACTGGATTTGGAAGCTGCTTGATTTCGGGTGAATAACTGGAAAGCTTTGTGACAAGATCCTCTCTCATTTCCTGGGCTATGCACACTGTAGCATCTGGCAGTCACCGACAACCTCTTCACTGCGAGATTATGCAACACCCAGCCGGGCCGACCAGATGTGCTCCCAAATCTCTGTAATAATCCAGTCTCAACAGGCAAACGAGATGAGTGCTTTAAATAAACACACAATCTTACTTTGCCCGTTTAACCCTGCTGTTTAGCTAAAAAAAAATAAAAAAAATTAAAAAGATTACGGTGTTTCCCCAATGCTCAATGAAATAGAAAATATTCCCAAATATATGTAAAAAGAAAGAAGAAACTTTTTGTGAAGAATTAAAGCATTTACTTCCGGCTTCCACCGGTGATCAGCGTTTCAATCCTCACCAGGACCTTCACCAGGAACACTCTGATAATAGGCTGAAACCTTGGTTATTATTCACCATAGGGCAAATCTTTTTAAATCATTTAAAAACTGGAATGACCACTTTAAGACAAAAGGGAAAGAGGCTGTCATGTGGTTTTATCCCTCAAAATAATGAAATTACATTTCAGTAACAACCGGCTGGGCGATAGCCATACATTTCTACGTAATGGAAAGTAACTGCACCAAAGTACCATTAATCTCAAGTACGCCGGACTCATTTAGTAAATTGTGCATTTACAATATACATGTATGGTATTCTTACTCTTACCGTATGGTAGTTCAGCATTTCCTGCAGACTGTCCCCAAATTTGTCAAGACATTCCTGAAAAAAAGAAATTAAAGGAGGACATCAGATTCCTGGTAAGATATTATAGTCAACAGAAGAACCCTAAAGAGGAACTTCCTAAACTCTTCCAAGGACCAGGTGAGCTTAGACATTAATGCAAGACGTCTGTGGACTGGCATTGTGCTTAGATAAATGTATCCTCGGGAGCTGATCAGGGACAAGTAATAGTATCTATAATCACTGCGTGCCTAATAATTTGTTGGCACTGGTGCCGCTGATCTCTTGATAAGATAAAGTAGCGTGGGGGCTTTGGGGGGGGGGCATGTAAGCTAATTTCAAACTCAAATCAGGACTTGACTCTTCCTAAAAAAAAAAAATGCCCCCCTGTGAAGGTGCATTTACTTATTTTAGTGCCAAAGAACGCATGAAGATACGGCACCCCATCGTTTTCTAATGACCTCCCCCTATCACTGAGTGAAAAGTTAGAATCGTCCACCCAACCCTTTGAGATCACAAATGCTAATCAAGAGAAAAAAGAAAAAGGTCAAATCGGATGTCAGGATATCAATATTTAACCCAATGAATTGATTGGGGTTTACATAGTCTACTTGCAGTAATCAATCAATCTGCAATAAGGTACTAAAAGGAAATAGAGAAACGTGAAAAGATAAATAAATGTTATATTCAGCCTTTTTAAGGTCTATTCATTAAAACCTAACTTTTAGGTGTAATAGTTCTATAGCTGGAATCCACGTCTCCTGAAGCTCGATATGCCTTTGAGCTTGTTTCCTAGTAATCTCAATTAGGACCTGCTTGCCCCAAAAGAAGCAGTCCATAGGTTTTGGAGTCATAAATAACAATAAAATGGACTGACAAGTTTGCTGGTCTTCCACCAAATGTTGAGGAAGACAGTTCTGAGATTAACTGATGATCAATGAAAACATAGCCACCTTTTTGTTAGGGACGCTGGAAGACCAACATTGGAGGTGAAGAACCAAAACAGCTGGAGCAAATACTCACACAATATAAACAAAATAAGTACAAGCACCACCTACCGAGATCATCTCATCCTTCTTACATTGTTGCGATAAGTCTCGAATGCCATTTACAAAGTGCTTGTTTGTGGTAAGGTAGGTTTTGCCAGCTTCCAGCATGCCACTGCATAGTTTAACCAACTGAAAGAAAAAGAGTGTATTAAACCCAAGTGGAATGGTCTGAGCAAACAAAAGAAAGAATATAATAAAAGAAAAAAAGAAAGTAGAAGGAAAGCGATGGATAGATCCATGTAAAAAAAGGAAGATATCTTTAAAAACAAAATTGTTATTTTAAAACTATATCAACAGAGTGCAGGATTTGCGTCTGAATGTTTTCATGCAGTCCACGTCAGATCCAGTAAACGTGGGTGTCTTGTGTGTAGACGTGGGAAGTTTTTCCTTGTCATCTGGAGACCAGACAGAGAAAGAGAGAGAAGGCCAGCAGCGGGCTAGCTGCGATATGTGTATACACTAAAACTGTGAGGATACACAGAGACTGGGAGCCAAGGAATGCTCCCTCAGCACAAATGTCTAACGTACTCCGGAGCGTCTATGGAAAAATGTTCAGGAATTTCTTCCAGCTTGCTGGGTGCAGATGTTTTATCCCGACTGCCTGTCAAAATTAAGCCTCTCTCTGTGGAATTTTTTTCAGATAATGTTCACAAACGTCTGTCGCCGATGTGCCATAACGGTTTCAGTACCAAAGGCTCTGAAGGGGTTGAGGAGCAGGGGGTAGGGAAAAGTGGAGCTATACTGGGCAACCTTGACCTTGAGGTATTTTACGTGCCAGTCCTCACCTTGTCCAGTTTGGCTTCAATTTCCACCACATCTGTTTCTACATCATCTATAGCTGCCCTATGAGAAAAAGGGAAATAAACGGTTAATTTGTTTAGAGGAACAAGAACACAAATTTCAAGCACTAAAAAAATAGCTAATTTCCATTCTAAATAGTTATAAAAACCTAAAAAGATAGATTTTGGGACCCCAGCCAAGTTCCCTACATTTTGTAAATTTAAAAGCTCGAGTAGCAGCTATCCCAGAAAACGTGGTATATTCTTTTTCCAAGATAATAACAGAATCCTCCTCTAAAATAAACTCTTGAAAATACGTACGGTATATATTTTCTTAGCAATAACATGCTAAGAAGGAAACACAATGTTTCAATTATTTGATATGGACCACAGAGGAACAAGAAGACCCCATTCTTCTATGCTCCTACCCCAAACTTACAGCCCCCCAAAAAAAAATTCTACCACCATTATTGCTCTGTTTGTGTATTTTTGCCGATGTTCTCCAAATACTTTCCTAACTGCTCTATTTGCTCTGCCCTCAAGCGTCATCACTTCTTAATACTTACATCTCCAGGATTTCACCCCTTGTTGCATCCATTCTCTGGAATTCCCTACCTTGTTCTGTCAGGCTCTCTTCTACTTAGTCTCAAAGCTCTCACCAAAGACCCACTTGCTTACATAAGGATTCCCACGACTTCATTCCATTCTTAATCCCCCCCCCATACTAATGGTTATAGTCATATTGGTCCAAGAGAAAACGTGATCTTCAGCCAAAAGTGAAACCATTTATTTAGTCAACACGTGAGAAACGAGATGTGGTTGCATAAGTTCTCAGAACCTCCGATGTCTATTCTTCAAATGGAAAGAGGATATCTCTGAGGTCCTAAAAGCGTATGTGACTCTACATCTTTTTCTATGTTGGCCTAATAAAATCCTTTATATTATATATTATGCTACATTCATCTTTTTGAAGAAATGTGAAGAATGTTTGCTTGGAACATCTAATTCTTAACTCCACATGTATACAATCTGAGCACCTGCTGAAAACCTGGAACTTCCAGGCAAGTTGGTTCTGTGCGCCTCAGGCTTGAGACACCTAGAACTGAAATGGATCAATCTTATGGCTGTAAAAATACTAATCACTAGGAGGAAGTTATCTACTGAGCAGCCACAACTACTCTGGTATATTAGTGTAGTTCAGAAGGGCTTTCTCACACTGCAAGGTTCTAACTACAGAACAACATGTTGCCAACCAGTGTAGCCAGCCAAACAGGACAATTAAAGCAGAGATAAATACAATTGTTGCTGATATAGGTTCTAGAAAATATCTGGTGCTCAGTAATCTGTGTCAGGACCTGTACACAGTGCCACTGGCCAAACCTGCTGACAAAAGGACAAATTCCTAGGGTTTTGTTATCATCACAAAGACACATTCTACAAGTGGAAAGAATTGAAAGTGGAACAGCATTTCACCCTTCCTTTTTAAATTTAGAGCAAACGTATTGGCTGATCATCAAGTACCCAGTCACAAAACAACTAAATTTACTGCATAACCAGAAAAACAAGTTTTATATTGCAGTTACTATAAAACTGCAAATTGATGTGTCCAATCATTAAGGACAGTGATTTTACTGGTAATTGGAATGTTTTCGGGGTTGTTTGTTGCTTTCTAGTCTGGAAGACAGCTAGCAAGTCTGGTAACTTCCCAAAATGATCATATTTAGTTCGCAATAAAGAAAGTAATGTCATAGTAGTTTTGTCATGTCCCCTTGAGGGGAGGGCTGGGGCAACTTGTAGCCATGGGGAAGAATGTGCCCAAGTGCCCCGATTGACCAAAATAAACTCAGAACTTAGCATCAAGTCATGTCAACCACACATTGATCAATGGAAACACTGTAGAAAACCAAAAAAAGAACCACAGAAGAAATCTAGTCCCTAGTGGCTATATGTGGAACTGCAAGTAAAACAGTTCTGTGCTCCATATGCATCATTCTTCCATACGCTTATTTACACAAATAAACAGAAAAAAGCATTAATGGTAAAAGGTAGATACGCATGTTTATACGGACAAAGATATCCCTCCCCTAAAATCTCTTCTGGCTTAAAACCTGCTGACAGAAGGATTGTCACTTTCCTGTTTCCTCAACAAATGTTTACAACCGCAATATTACTGTGTTCATATCTATTCCCTTCCCATTCCGGCTGATAGCAACAATCGGGTCTCTTGACCATCCCTTTCCTAGTTCTGTTTGAGGAGTTATCAGTTTGAATAAGAAAAGAAAAAAAAGTATATATATATATATATATATATATATATATATATATATATATATATATATATCTTTCCATTTTAAATGTATTTTGAAGCCTAAGAAATATTTTTAATATGATTATTAAGACCACTTGTATATATATTTTCCTCTAGGTATTAATTCCTGAAAAATTAATAAGTGCATCACTCTTAAAATGCAGATAATGTTGAATTAATCTCAAGCGGTTTGGAAATCGTAGTATAAGCCTTAGGCACGAAGCTTGATGTTTATGCTCCACGTCAACTGACAGTTTATAGAATGCCAACAAAGAGAAAATTACCATGTTACTGACAATTATCATGTGAGCTCCACGCAGGAATGCAGAGTTTTATCCGGAAGAGGAGGTCATCCTCGAAAAATGTATCATCCGGGGATACTGAACCAAAAATAAAATCAATGGGACAAAGATATTCTTTGTCATTGACACTTAATCTAATTGTATACGCTCTCCAATGGTCTATGGTCATCCAGCAAGAAGCCTTGAGGGGTGCGGGCACTTGCAGGTCAAAATATCACCGATTATTGATAATATAGGTTATGATGTTGATTATATGTTAGTTTACAGACAGCTAGGATCTCATCTGGTGGATAGATGTGTTTGATGGAAGCTTCTGCTTTTGATAGAGCTTTGCCATAAAGGTATCCACCAGCACCCTTGCAAGGAAGAAACCTGTATTCAGTCAGGGGCACATGGACATCCCACTTAATTTACATGATTACTCCGAAACAATTTTTAAGAAGACTTTTAATTACCCGCCATTCAAACACTCAGTGGTCCTAGTGTGGGTCCTCCTTGACCCTGATACTGTAAGGTTCTTGTGCTAATCATTATAATCTCTCCTTTTTTTAAAACAAAGGGTATACTTTTAAAGCCCCTGGTTATTTAAACATAACCTTGGTAGCATTTTATGAACAAAAATCTAATATTTTATATGTGATTTTGCCCCATGGTTTAGAATATGTTAACATACATTATATAGTTTTAAAAATCCCTGCTTGTTCATAATTAAATCACACAGGGAATTTCAATGTCTATATCACACGCATGTGTGTCCTTGAAAGGATTAATGACCACAATAGTTTATTGCCATTAGCTGGTTTATTAAATCATAACCCGGTCTTTCTAAGTAGCCGATTTCAACCCATTTGCTTACATAGAGCTTAATTTCTTTTTTTTTTTTTTCTGTCTCCATGGCAACAGTATCCCAGGACTACAGTATCCATGGTAAGCACAATTCGTTAATGGCTTGCTGTTTCCACTCCACAGGTCATCTTGGGTTTTCCCTGTGTTATGTCAACAATTCTTAATTCAATCATGACATGGTAATAGTGTAACACAGAGTTCCGGAAGTGTTCTAGAATAGCAGAACCTGGAAAGGTAGCATTCTTCTATGGATATCTCCACAATCATTACCACAGGTGAAAGCACAGTGTAAGCAGTTGCCTAGTGGCCCTTTCCAGGGAGGGCAATGTGCCAAAACATGCAGTACCAAAGCCAGCTCCTCTACAGAACTTGGTGCTACCTCCTTTCTCTCTGTAGGACACTGTATTGCCTCCTGATGTACACCGTGCCACAGGGTCCAGACATACCGAAATCACTGCATTCAAAACAAAAAGTCGGAAGATTCCAAGCTTGCAAAAAAGCTAAGCCTTGCCAGGATATCTGGGACAGCCGACAGGTATGGAGTAACGTGGCAGAAGACACTCTTCAGTCTAATGATCTGGACGGCGCCGCCAGGCATTACTTTCCTGGGCCAATGTGCCTTTGCTCTGATCTGCTTCCAGGACCAAGTAAATAATTAATGCAGAATGCTCTAACTTAAAGCAGAAGAAATCTGGAATTTTATGCACCAGATGACTTAACAATTCTATTAACTATTCAGTTAACACAATCAGCAACATTGTATTAGCACAAATTACAAACTGTTGGACAAGCTGCATACGAGAGGTGACACTGTATAGAATAATGATACATTGAGGATAATAATGGATAAAAAAGGAAGCCATGTTTTATGAGATTCTCTGACATCATATAACATCATACCGATCCATATGACTGTTTTCACACGGTCTGCCTGTTTGTGAATGTATAGGACGTGGCTATAGAATACACTAGAATAGTAAAGATAATTTTGTTTTCTGTAAGAATTTTTGTTAGAAGTTTTCATGTCTCTCGCACACTCCATGCACACACACTCACACATCTGCCAGTCCTATTGAGCATTCCTCATTCAGTAATATTTCTGGAGTAGCCAAGTAATATTTCTGCATTAGAAGTTCTGGAATGCGACTAAAGCAATCTTTCAACTTTTAATGAGATCTGGATGTAAGGCAATCCAGACCCTTTAGTTCCCAGAGTTCCGACTTGAGAACATCCTTGTCAGTTAAAGAAATTTGTAGGCCTTGTCATGATGCCAGTTTTCCCTGAACTTTTGCCTGTCTGGACTGCCTTCCTTTCCAAGAACCAAGTTGTTCAGAAGAGAAGAGTAGCCGGGCCTCATTCAGCCTGCCTACGAAAACATCATGAAGGGTCTATGGACCCCTACTACTGGAAAACCTAACTGAGTTTATTGTAACATTATAACTCTCTCCCCGCTCAAATATTTTCATACGGATCCTTCGGAGTGGCTCATACACTACTGGTAAATTTATAAACATATTAATATAAGAGTTTTTACACCAAATAATAAAACTCTCCGCCATATCGGTGCACTTCAGCCTATCGCAAAACGTTACCTGTGGGATTTTACTTAAACGTTATTGGCCCCACTTTACACCAAACCAATAATTGCCCCACAAAGTTCTTTAACAATATTTCACATTATTATTAATTTAGAAAACACCAACCTATTTTGGAGAGCTTTGCAATTTAATGGGGTGGGCAAACATGTTGACCACCATGACTACACTAGGTAATTGAAAGATTGATTGACTGCGTCCATTATCTCCTCCATCCCCATTTAATTCTTCTTATGAAGAATTTCTAAAAGTAATATCAAGCGGGGGCCATATTTATATAGACCAAATCTGGAGTAGAATTCTACGTTCCCCTAAGCAGTTACCGTGGAAACCAATGGAATCTTCCCATTAACTGGCCCACGTTTAGCACGTGGCGCCCGACAGGTTAGTTATATACAGTTCATTTTACCTGCTGGGTTATGTATTCTCAGGTGCTGCTGGATGCTCTATACCGTTTGCTTATAACCCAAAGGCTTTTTTTTTATTTTAGAGACCCAAACAATCAGTTGTTAGCGGGACTCATTACTAATGTATGTGTCAGCTGACTTTGTCTCTTTTATTATCACTTAAATAATTGATGGCACAATCTGATCCATACACACCATAACTTTACCATACTTAGGATGCCTGAACCTCACCGAAGACATCTCAAGGCTGGAGACTCAAAAAGGGGACGGGTCAGTAATAAGTATTTTTGCTATTTAAGAACGAAATACATGGTAACGTGCTGGTCTCTAGAAATACTGTACATTTCTTCATATTTTTGACCCTTCCCTTTATAAATAAATATTTCACAGCATTTTGGCTGGCCGAGGGTAATGAAAAAAAACTCCTTTTGTTGGAAGAAAAAAATATTCACCTAGAATCGCATAGGCCAGAGGGATGCTATATTATAACAATTGCCCAGTGCCTGTCGCATGCATCTGAGATCTATCACAGCGTGAGATGGAAAGCTACCAATTATAGCGAGGGTGCGTAAGAATAGACTCGCAGGATGGGCTGAGACGCAGGTGGAGACGACGGGGAGGGGGAGGATGAGCTTGAGAGGGGAGAGTCAGCTCAGAGGGGTCTGCCGGGGATTCAATTTATCATGGGAAAACACATCATGAATTAGCAGGTTTCACCCTGACAGATGATCCAAGCTACACGCTCTTCGTAGGTGAGGTCACCAGCCGTGCCATATGATTGTGTACCATGAAAAGGACATGAAAGTGGCCTAATGTAGGAGAAACTCGCCCCATTCCAAATATTCTTATGTTTACTATTGTGCATTAAATCGTAATAAAAATCAATGGCAAATAAAAAAAAAAAAAAAAGACCAAAAACAAGGTGGTCAGAACCTCTGGATTCTGGTCCCAAGAACAAGTCTGGAATCTGCTATAACAATGTGATGGGGGTATTTCTTCAAGTACATAGGGGCTGTTTAAACATCAAGGAATTCTGCTTTACGGGATGTTACAGTTGATGAGTTTCCTTAAAGCAAAATCAACTAAGTAACTTTGTATCTGCAGCTTAGATTTTTCCAGTAATTCGCCATTTTTTACATGAAATACTCCCCGGCGTATAAAACAAACTGATTTATGTTCTCTTTGCACCTACTCTTCCTCTGCTTTCCTATAATTTCGTTCTCACTTTTGTGGACATCTTAGAACAGATATCATTTCTTACAGAGCATTTCTGTGGCCTCTGGCTCTGCCTTTCCATAAATCACAATAAAAAAAAACACAGGGCTCCCTCCCCACACATATCTGTTTCTTTTATTATGTATCCCAAGAGAATATGACAACCGGGAACATACATGGTAGCCATGGGTTTATTAGATAAAGTAGAAGAGTAGTGGGTAAGCTATCTGCAGCCCATTGCAGACATTTTCACCCCCCCTCCCCATTTAATTCAAGAAAGCGATTTATCCCACACATGTTTTCTAATATGAAAGATGGATAAATCAATATAAGACTAATTAAATAAAAATAAGAATAAGAATCAGAGCCAGCTAGGAATGTCCATTGGACCATTTCATTGGTTTCTACAGCACAAAAGACCAACATTTTCAAACTTTGCACCAGAATCACTTTTTTATACATAATCCCAATAAATTTATGTGAGGAACATACCAATTTTTGCTAGTGTATTTTGTATTATAAAACCGCCACTCTGTCTATTTTGAGGATCAAAATCACATTTAAAAAAATGCTTTTATTTCCAAAGAAAATGGAATTGAGGATGAAATGTAATTTTTTCCACGACATAAATGGAAATTGTGTCACCTAAAGCCAGAAATTGCAATTTAAAAAGGATTAGATGTGAACACGAAACCTCTGGCTTCTGTTCTTTTCCAGGCATAGATCTAAAATGTTTCAAGTGAATTTATATGTAAGTAGAATGTCATTTTAATAAAAATATATTACGGTTACCTAAATTAAAGACGACCTACCCAATAGTGTCCCAATTCTAACTATTTATTCATAGGGCAAATAATATGTCCTTAAGTTTGGAATTTTCATATTTAGACACTTAAGCATCTCTACTCAGACTGGATCCTTTCTGTGTTCATGTGATGGTTTCTATACAGGGACCCCTTCTATAGGTCCTACTGTAGGTTCTGTTGGCCATTGTGACTTGAACTGCTTGACATGCCTGGTGCAGCAAATTTGTTTTTTGGAGAACGACATAACTTTAGCATTTTCTTGGTCTACCTGAAAGTTGCCATCCTAGCCCTGTATTCAGAAGCAATCAATATTTCCCTAGAAAATGCATTTTTTAATAGCCAGAACCCACATTTAATGAATGCAGGCAGTTTCCTTGTTATGCCAGTTTCTATAGTTCTTCAAATCGTCCAACAGCTGTTGCAGTTACCTCCAGGTCTCACACTTTATGATAGACGTGAACTGCTCCAACCCACAGCTAAATATGTCCCATGCTATGAGCAATGGAAGGGAGGAAAATTGGGCAGGAAAATGAAAAAAGTCAGTTATTTATCAAGACAAAAATGTCCTTAATGGAACTATGTCCAAATCACTTTCTTGCCAAACCAAGTGGTCTCCAGAGCTCATGCTGCCAGGATCCCGGCTTCCATTCGGTAATAAAAAAAAGTAACGTTAAGCTATTTAACCGTTTCATCTCTACACTGTGCATAGACAAGGTCTATGCGGTTGTGGAGCATCTGGGCACAAAGGAGCAACAAAGGGAGGCTGGCAAAGGGTTCAAGGGATTAATCAATCACTATGCAGATTTAATTATCTGTAGTAAGACCCTGGTAGCTGTGGTGCCTCACTTGTAATTCCTTATACAGCCACAAGGGGCACAACAATAAATGTGTGTTCTATGTTCTTTGCTTTAGTAGCAAATAGTCTTTTACTATGGGTGGTACTGTAGTTTGGGGTAGCCGTATTAGTCCAGTGTATAAGAATGCAAAAAAACAGAATGTTGCAGAATCTTGTAATACCTTTTTTATTGGACTAACAATATTTAAAATAATAGACGAGCTTTCGGGAGTCCTCCCTTTATCAAGTCAAAAGCATTTCACTATTTCACATACTATGGGGGGTGGATCAGTTTTACAGGAATTACAGCAGCACAACAACAAGAGAGCTACATATTGTCTGCACAAAACATAACTAGAGCTCCTGGCACCTGGGGCAAGGTCAGAAGAAAGCAGAAGATGACGCAGGGACCTGGCGGTGGCTGGGTCGCCTGCACTTCTTGATCTATGAAAGTTATGGCCCTGTGGCTAAATGTCTAAAAGGTGCAAGCGTCGTGTTTTGAGTTTATGCGACGTGCGACATGCCAGCCATGCAGCCCGGTCCAAAAGTAAAGAGATTTTCCCAAGGACGCAGACGTGAGAGTAAGGCAAGGAAATCCAGAGAAGGGGCCCTTCATTTATAATTGCTCCGGGGCCCAAGCCTCCGTAACCTGGCCTTGACACACAGATGACTTTTTTGTAATTTTCACGTTATTATTGGATCACTATGGCAAAAGCAACATGATTTGCACGAGACCACCCTAAATTTTATGGTATCCCCATTGCAAATGTTTGGGGGGATACTGCAGAATAAATCTCCCTCTAACGATATACTTATCCCCAGTCAGATCCAGTGTTCCAGCCACCAATAAGTGGCAAGAATCATCGGACCACGTAGGAGGATACTCTTTTTCTGTTTTTGAAGAATTTGTATTGAAATATGGATTCTTCCTTCGTGGGGCTGCCAGGCACAGCAATCTGTCCCTTTAACAACGCTTTAAGGATTCCCATACTCCTATATCAGTTATTGGATCACCCATTATAAAGAGAATGCAAAACCAATCATCTGCCACTTTCATTGATATGAAAACATCCTGTTAGCTCAAAGCGTCAAGAAAAAAAACCAAACATTAATCTTCAATATTCACAAGAACATTCAGATTGTAAATCTACTGAAAAGGTTTTCACAATTAAGTATAAGTTGTTTTCACCGACATCCATGCCGAATAATCTATAAAGAGACCTGTATTTTATTTCTTCTTTTTATTCTTTTCTTCGATGTATTCCTTTTACATTCCCCTGGGGTAGATTGCCCCATACATTATCCCAGTACTAGTACATTAGTTTGGCTATATATCATTTCGTCTAGAGAGCTCACAGACATTTTCCCATGAATGCATTAACATGTGACTGCCACATGCGGGATTGATACGCGTTTGACTCTAATACACAGATAAGAGACTGTTCGTGTTAAAGTAATGCATTTCCATTAGACTCCCCGCTTACCATGAGAAATATGCGAGCATATCCAATTCAGTAATGCACTTCCCGAATACCACTGAGCTTTTTTTTTTTTTTTCCTCCCCTTTGCACCCCCTGTGCTTTCTTTCGACATGAAATTGACATTTGAGAAATGCTAGTTTTAGGTTTCACAGGAAGCAGTAAAAAGAGACTTAAGTCAAAAATATCCAAGGAAAAAAAACTGGGTAAAACAGAAAGACATAAACCAAATTTCCGTACAACACCCATCCGAGCACCACGTGAAAGAGCTGACCCACTGGGCGAATTTGCCCTACAAGGGGCTTTTGTTTGGCCTGTTCTGAGCAACTAATGAGATGACATCATGATGTGAAGGATACATTCTAACAGGAAGTGCATCCAGATACACATCAAACTGTTATTTGTTTGGTTTTCCTTTTTTTTTTTTTTTTCTTTAAATTAAATACAATTTTAACGGCTTTGTTACAAGCAGGAAAAATACAGGAGAGAGTTGGGGGATAACGTTCACCGGAGTCTGGAGTTGAACGCGATGCAGGCTCGGTATCTCCGAGGAGGAAACTGATTGTCCGTGATCATTCTATACCGTGGGGTTATATATAAAGTGTGATTACACTGTACAGTGGTAAAGTGGCGCAATCACCATAGTAACTAATGCGACATTCCAAAGTCTCACTTTTACCACTTTGTACCGGCAATGCTCCTTATATACATCTTTAAATGCAAAAGTAAATGATCATGAACCAATATAATAAATATCAACCTAAATGGTGATTTCCTAAACAAAAAGCTACCCATGTCATTATTTGGTTGTCACGCGGTGTTTTTTGTTTCCATTCCCCCTTCTGTGGTTATATCGCGAGGTGTGTATGGAATCACTGATGTCCCACACGCTTGCTTATGGTGCACAGAGCAGATTAGGGATTTTACTGCCACCCCCAGTTAATTTAATCTGTTTGCTGGTTCTTGGAGTCCTAAGATTCCTAAATTCTGTAACACTGTAAGATGTTGAAGTGTTCATAATAAGTCAGAGGAAAGGAATACAGACCACGGTAGTCATTTAGTAGCCGCTCTCATGGGATGCACGTATTGGGTAGGATGGATTCGCTCCCATAGAAATACTTCAAGGTGCAGTCATGCCAAAGATCTTTACTTTTTAGGAAACATGAAACCAAAGCTAGTTTATGATTCTGTCTTTCTGGAAGCTGACCAGATTTGGTTCCTTTGGCAAGTCCCCATGTAATTCAATGAAGGTCTACTTAGTGGCCACTGTGCAGCACCATGTTTAGTCTAACAAGTTCCAACTCATGTGGAAGCCACTGAAACCATTGTGATATAATCATTATTTCAAACACGATTTTACTCTAGTAACTAGAATATAACAGTCTTCAAAATGTCATGTCAATTACATTTAGAGAGATGCAGTTGGACAAAACATGTACAAAACCCTTTTGTTTTAAGATCCAACAACCTCCGGCAACAGAAGCTAAGTCCAGGTTTCTGTCAGGAAGGGTAACGGAGGGCGAGCTACGAAAGACATCTGGACGTAGAAATGTATGTCAGGAAGGAAATCCTATGTTCCAGAAACAATGATGTCGTTAACAAAAATCTGGATGTTCTGGATACTAGTTTTAAGCTCATAGGTGAAAAGCCTTCTGTGTTATTTGTCTACTCTGCAACAAACTAGTTCATCATCCCTTTATATTCCCTCAATTCTTTAATACAAAAGGCCATGCGTGGGTTGTGGTGTATTCTGGTCTAGCCCGACAACGCCTAGGGCAGCAGGTCCAGGGGCAGCACATCAGCCATAAAGCCAGGGGCAGATACCCTGTGGGTGAAGATGACAGGGACCATAATGCAATAAGATGAGGTAGCACAGCATGCCAAGGCCAGTACCAGGGCATGACGTTAATAGAGATACATGTCCCTCATCATGAATGGAGTCCGAAAGTGGACTGAGAATTGTAGCTTATTAAACATTACAAATCAGGAGTTCAAAGCAGCTTCCCTGTCCTCGGTACTCTTCCCATAGTATACGCCGGCTTACTTAACATTAATAAAATAGGGATGGGAAGGGAAGCGTAGCTCATGTGCATTCAGCATGGTTTGTAGAATAAAGTCAACGAATCGGAAACAAAAAGCCCTTAGAAGTCTGCCTGCTATTAATGTCACATCTGCTTCCGGCCACCGTGACATCCTCAGACCTACGCATCCTCTAGGGAGAAGGTTACTGAATCTGTGATTCTAAGCATAAAAGGGACAATGGCAGCCAATGGAATACTAAAGCAAAGGATGTTTATATTTCCTTCCCTCCCACGGAAGGGTATATTATAGTTTGGAGGGTATTAAGCTTTTAGGTATTACAGGGTTCCTCACATTTATTGAGGACACGGCGTGAAAAGACATACCTAACTTTCTAGTTACGAAAGGAAAAACTGGTATCTATATAATAGCTAATTTATTATAATTTCTTGTTTTACATATCGCGCCATCATAATGGGACTCGCCCAGGACCTAGTAGATAGAACCCAATAAATTCAGTAACTACCTTGTTGGGTTGTATATCTCAAAATGGAGACTTTAAACTCTGGGGTACACAAGTCCTTACTTAATACAACCAGAAATTCCACTGGATTCCCCATTGCAAGATGGCAGCTGAACTTCTCCGTGAGATGTCAGAAGCCCATTTTTTTTACCTACAGTGCAAAAGCACTTTATAAACCTAATTTTGAAAATGGCAAACTGCTGAGAAATTCTGCCGAGTTCAATCTCACACTGGTGAATAGAGAGCTGATAACGAATTGTCAACCAGCAATTATCAACCTGAGAGCGAATGCAAAGGGTCAAAACGTCTCATCTGTGGGCAATTACAGTGGAGACCATGAGATCCACAAAAGAGAAGCTAAAGAGAGAAAAAAAATCCCCAAAACACGTTACAAGATGAATGATTAAGCGCTAGAAGATTCCCATAACAGCCAGTTTCACAGTTATCTACAGCATTGTAGGTCACAATGAGGAATCTTACAAAAATAGAAAAATAAAGGCTTATCGTCTGAAATAAAAGCGATAACTCAAGATATGCTCAAGCAATAAGACATTAAAAGAATATTTCAGCACCAATCATCATGCAGCATTTTCTGAATCGTACAAGACAACCATTGGATTTCCATATTGTTCAGAAATGGTTCACAAAGCATATTTATTTTGTTTCATTTGCTACAGAACTGAAGTTGTACTTTCAGGATGGTATACTACCGATACAGCGGACGGGCGAAAGAGTGCCTGCAAATACATAACATTATTGTACGGGTCATATTATCCCTAACATTCGGGGACAGAATGGCTCGGCCATACGGTCCTTATTTATGGACTGTATCTAGTTTTCTGAAAAGCGTATTAGTCTTGTTTTGAGATGTGGTTGTGAATCGCGTCTATACCTTAAACCCATCTCTTCCCAACCCAACCAACACATAAGTGGCGCTAGACTTTAAATTGCAGTAAATAGCAAAAGCATTCCCGCAACCTCAGCTAAGAGGGGAATTCTCTTGTATTTATCTTAGAATGTCCAATGTTTAACAAAATGATAAAATTAAGAAAATAAAAAACATCTTCAAAAATATTATAAAAATGTACCTGCTTACAGGGAATAACAGAAGATACTATTAGATGCTTTTTCAGTTATACACCTCAAGCTCACGATAGGATGCCACAAAGATTTGTGACAGCTGAATAGCTTTGTTTAGCTTTTCTTCTTTGTGTCATGTGTCGGGCCGCTACAACCCCCCTTAGGCATCTGACACTAGAATAAAAGGTCGTAGAATTTATCTCCCACCTCAAGAGGGTTCCCCAGAGAAAGTATTGTGAAGAACGTGTCATCTGGGGAGAGTGTGAGATGTACACACATGCGCGCAAGGACATCAAATGTTTCTACAGCCTTAGATACTCTTCGGAATCTATGAAATTATATAACAAATGATCTATGCTATAGAACGGTCTCTGGCTTTATAAAGGTGGTATATTTTGGAGAGCTTTGTTATCGAGCCACCACACGCACTTTAATGTATATGATAGTCGAATAGTCCTTTTAATTTATTGTGCTTCCCCCGGGCATTTAAGTGGCCCTGTAATGAGAACCGTGGTGAGAGCTTTGCACTGCAGCTCTGGAGCTGCAGCTTCTCCCAAAGTTAAGAACCGTTTTTTTACATGTTTAATGAATCCATATTGAAGTACTTTCAAAAGGGTTGCATGGGATTTTAGCTTGTCTCTTTCAACGTTGATCAATGGAACCCAATAATAGATGGGTGTGTTTCAAAGAATGGCTCCAAACTACAATTAATGATAAGATCGCTCAATTAATAAAAAGGAGAAAAAATGCAAACTGTATCACATCTTGATATATCATACACCCATTCTATAGGAAACGGAGATCAGGATGACAGCATGGTTTCTTTTAAAAACTGAGCAAGCAATGATGAAAAATAATAAAACCCTAAAATAAAATAATTTTAAAAGCAGACTTTTGTGAATACTGACGCGTAGTAACATAGTGGAGTGATTAAAGTTGAAAAACAGGACATAAGTTCATCAGTTTCAAACTAATTCCTTCCTCTTACCGCTCTTGCAAGAACAAAAAGAGCCTCCAATAAGAAATTATGAGATGATTTATACAAAACAATATTTTTTATCATCAGGAAATTACAATGAAGCTTTGATCTCAAAGGCAAGGACAGTTATAATAAACCATATTAATAAAACAGATGGAACTCTCCTCCAAATCATTGAAACCTGCAAGCCATAAATATATCAGAAGCGAATAAAAGCCCACTTATGGTGGAAATCACATACAGAACGCTGCAGCAGAGCTGAAAACAGCTGTATCTCTCGAGATCGTCCAATTAAGTAATGCAGCGCTGCATCATATGTTGGTGCTATATATCTAAAGGCCAAAAGCCGACAATGTGATCAACTGGGTAATACACACAATATAAAGCCCTGAAAGGCAATAACATGCTTACAACAGCCCGTTCTCAGCCGCCCCCCCGCCCCGCGTCTGGTATTAATTACGCACAGATATACTTAAAAAAAAAATAAGGACGTTCACCGCTCTTTGCCCCTCTTCATGACCACAGAGAAAACAAAATAAGGGGAGGAAAGAAAGTGATATCTGCTGGGAGGTGTTTTCACAGGTGGGGATCTCCCCATGGAGCGAGAGAGTGAGGTTTGACAGAAGCTGGAAATCTCATAATGCCCCAAACATGGGATGTTTCCTGTTTATACGGGGCGAGTCGTCACCTTTCTTGGCTTACAAAAATTAATGGTTTAGATATTGTCTTTATAATATTGAGATTATGGAACATTCCTATCGAAATTTTTATTAATTTTGCCAATTTTTTACATGTAAAAAAGAAATACAAAAAAATTAATAAATAAAACATACTCAAATTAAACAGAAACAATATCAAACAAACGGATAATTCGGGATGAGACTGGAGATGGGCAACCATTATACCTTCTAAACCTCAATTATGAAACATTAGTTTTTTCTTCTTCTCAAAAGCTAACATGGGGATTTAAGAGCCGCATTACAATCAAAAATAGCTTTTTTTTTAGCTTCCTATAGATTTTACAGCCAGGATGACACATCTTCTGCATCTCCCATTAGAACAGCAATCGCATACTTCAAAACCTTTATTTTGCTTATTTAAATATTACACAACACTAAGTATCTCGAGGATATCATCAGAAAAATTATTATTTTTACTATTTTGTACCATTGGAGATGTTTAATGAACGAATAAGATGAGCTACATGTAGACGTTGGATTTATTTCTACAGAGTTTAAGTCAAGCTGTCCCTTTCTAAAATGCTCAGTTCGCATTGACCTGTTTTCCATGATTATTGCTTGCTAATAATGTATTCTATCCAGTAGATTCTGGAGATGAAGAGAGAAGAGGAAAAACACAAAGTGGAACCTTAAGAGACGTAAACATAATCCCCAATTACTTTAAAAACCAAAACCATGTATCAAATTAAAAACACACACATTGCGGCCATCTTGTGTTGGGATATATAATGATACAAAAAAAACTCTTGGTAGATACATTTAAAGACTCTGGCCAAACTTGATGTTCTTCTAAACCTGTTCCGGGGATCTGTTAAGGTCAAAGTTTCCCTGAAGTTCGGTCAGTCAACAGGAATTACCTGTACTTGTGATTAGGAGGCCAGGTCAGAAGAAGTTGACGAAAGATTTTAGTACATGTATTATCTTTCTGTATCAATACAAGGAACGAGAAATATTAGTGCAGGACCCTCTCCCATGTCACATTTAATCCCCGAACAGTGAGTAAAAGGAGAGTTAAGACTCTGCCCTAGGTCTAAGCCATATCATATCCGGAAATTAACTGTGGAGGCCTCCATACTGTTAGTGGGCCGGTTGGGGAGATCAGTGAGCTCTCTTTTAACTGGCCTGCTAAACAGCGGTGCTACAGGGAGCCTGATTACCCACGAGGGTCAGCTTGGGATGTACATAAAGCTATTTTAAAGATTTATCAATATGGGTAACAATCGGGTGAGGGCTGGCAGCTTCTGGCCCAGGGGTAGGTACCTATGTTTGGACCCTCAACCTCTTGCTTTACCCAGTAACAAGCTAATACGCACACACTCACACTAACACACATCACACCGTTACCTCACCTGGAGCTCTTCCTATTGCTGTACACACTCGCGAGTGCGAGAAGCCACGCTATAAAATGGCCGCGGTTACGGTTACGAGACCCCACTGTGCTCCTGCCTTGGTGAGAAGAAGTTTGTACTAGCCGTGGGGCAATTACCCCCTTGCTCCCTGAACCAGCCTGCCCCTGGTAACGATGATATCCTAAATTGGCCAACTGAATCTCATTAGATTGTAAACTTGAATTATGAAAGACCAGCCTAATGGTTAGATTAGTAAGCGAGATTTCCTGAAGTAACCGATGGAACTAAGCATTATATAAGGCCAGCTTGCCCTTCATTCAGGACGAGTCTGACAATTATAGTGAAACCTAAAATATGGAGCTAAAAATAGCTGTTTTGTTCCAATGTCTTCATACCAATTCTGTGCACTCTTTCCCGTAGTTATTCGATTCCTTTCGTGATAACACGCACTTTAAATTGTTCTGTACACAGAGAGCTTGTGGATTCTGAGTACTTCCCACTTTGTGTTTATCTTGGCAGTGTAATTTTACTAGATTAAGGTAAAAAATCTTAATAATTACCCGAAAACATTCCCATTAAGTAGACCATGAAAAAAACAACAGAAAACTGGCTAATTTTAACATAAAAACACAAATATTTAGCTTAGACCAAATAGAGTCTAAATAAATAAATATGGAAAAAAAGTAAACATTAAAATTTGTTTAAAGTGTACTTTTTGACTGGTTTTACAACTGAAACAATTTAACCTGGATTAGAGACATGGTACTGTACAAAAATAACATGTTTTTATTTGTTTATTTAATCTGGCTTTATAATGTGTAATAATTTAGTAATTTTTTTGCTAAAATATTATACTTTTTGTGTGGAGCCCAAAATCAAAGAAAAAAACAGTTTGTCCTCAAAATTTTGTGTTGGTTCAAATAGTTTATAGCTCAAATAAAGCCATGCATCTATTAATAGAAATATTATGTGTAGTATTGTCTGTTTTTTTGACTAGGAGTCCTAAATAAGGAGTAGAGAGTCTGCAGTGTTTATGTCTCTTCTTGTGCATGTTGCGACGTATAAAGATGAGAGCTATTTCACCATACAGAAGATTATAAATTGCCTCTGAGAATGTGAACAGCTGCTTCTTTCAGTACAGCCATTCTTGTTAACCCTAATCACAGCTATTTTGGAAAGCAACGCATTTGGCCTTCAGCAGACCAGCATGTCCATTGCCACCAAAACAAAAAATAGAAAAGGATTCAAAATGGCGTCAAATTCCAACAAAATTCCAAGGTTAATCTTGCTCCGCTTCATTAAGGTGGCTTGCCCATCATCTTCTGGGTTTGTGAGAGTATGTCCAATTCCTCAGAGCAGGATTTTGTCAAGATGGGACTTTAAGAATAAATGAGCCAAAGGCCAGCCTAGTAATGACCATCACTGCTGGCTTTCAAGGAACTGATACCATGTTATAGTCAAGCAAAATTTACATGCAATCTCTACCAACCCTACCTCAATAAAGTTCAATTACAAAAAAAAGAAAAGATACATTTTGACTATATGATAAAAATTAAAATGTTGTATTTCTTAATCATTAGTTCAGGTTTTCTTAACTTGCGGTAAGTGCACCCCACGGGATTCTGTTAAGTGGGAGAAAGGGTACTTAATGCATATCTGTCACTTTTCTCAAAGCTTACATTTTACAGTTCCATACAATACAACGCGTGCACACGTAATGCTCACAGCCAAAAGCCACTACATCAAGGATTTCTTTTTTCATTCTTGTTGTTTATGGTATGCTTAGAGTCTATCAGACCCCAGACCTCAAACGTTGCTATAATCCCTGTGAAGGGCTCTTGGGAGAACCTTGCAGTCCAGCCTTGTTGTTTCAACGGTCTTGTAATACTCATTCAACAGTTCTATGATAGAGAAAAACGTTGAGCATGCATAAAGAGGGGAGTGAGGAGACAAAAAGTACTGAGGCAATTATAGAACAAAAGTGAATAAGAGCTGAGCCAGGTGGAAGCTGAGCCCCTTTGCACACAATGTGTGAGGCTCTGGAAGGAGACTTCAAGGACCCAAGATAGGTGGTGGTTGCTAACCTTGGGTCCAGTTTGCAGTTTCCTCCTGGCACTGATTCCATCCAAACCAACCACATGGCTAGAACCCATAAAATCCAACAACTTGGTACGAGAAAGCACGGTTTGCCGCTGAAAGGTAGGAGGCCAACTGATAATCTTCAAGAGGTACTGTTTAACAAATAGTGTGATAGATGCCTGTGGTCGCCTTCTAACTCATACTAAATAGAAAAAAAAAAAAAAGATAGCCAGGATATGTAAAGTGGCTATTTTAAAAGCAAAGTAAATGTGAAAATGAACAAACAAGTTGGGTCAGAAGGTTCAACATCATCAGTCTACTATGGAAAAAAATAAATGTGGGTGGCGTGGACAGAATAGATCTGCAATACAGACAATGTATAGAGGCAGATGAATAAATGGCGGAAGATGTCAGAGGTTAAGAGTGAGAGAGAGTATAAAGGCATTAGAGTGAGACGGAGATAGGGGTGAGTTTACAGAAGGCTTGGTGACTAGGACATCCAAGAATAACAGACACATAATATAAACACCATCATACAGCAGATGATCTCACACCTCCCTCTAGTACCTCCGCTGAGCATCTCTCCCTTTGCCCCTTTAACATTTAGAAATTACCCTAAGCCGTTCACTCCAGTATGACCGACAAAATTCTTTCCTTATGACTCCTTCAGGGTTCAGCAGTGTACATCACCCCCACCCATGAATTAGAACGTCAATGATTGCTGACAGATTGTTCCTTTTTAACCCCCTACTGGGCAAGAATTTCATGTCTTCTCACCTTTTTTTCCCCCATCAACCACAGGGTTGCAATTTTTCAAAGAAGGGAGTATTAAGCAGTGAATGGGGTTTTTTTTAACCAGATTCTCACACTACATATTATCCAGGCGTCCAACAGGTTAATCAAGGTGACGTTCAAGCACCGAGCGTAAGATATAGAAACGCATCGCCAAAATAAAGCCAGGGCCCTCTGACTTTTGAATCAGATCATTATATTTCCCTTACATTTACTGATCATGGACATTTCCAAAGAAATCAGGATTTTATTTTCAAATGCATCCAGGTTTAGGGCTGTGGCTTATCATTATGTTTTGTGGGATGTTTACATTATGTTGACTTGTTTGACAGCCCTCTATACTTTGAAGAGCTACTTCAAGTATCAAAAAAAAAAGATGGAATTATTAATTTAATTTATTGATTGGCCAATCATGTGAGGACATACGTGTTCTCTGCTTCACAGCCGCCCTTCAGAAATTTGTGATATTCATCTCAGCTCCATTACAATGATCTTTCTATTCTCAAGGAATGTTACCATTAAACCTCACGTCCTGCCGAGAAGGGAGGGAGAGCTGTATCTTCTTAATGGGGGCACATTGAGAGATCCCCGGATAAAACACAAAGCAACCTTTCGCTGACCATCACAAGACAGGATATATCCGCTGGAACGTATGCCCTCTTTACTCCCAATACAATTCCAGCAATGCCAAACATCTCTTTATATTAACTCTTTAAAAAAAAATGAGAGATTTCAGAAATACATGGTACAATTCTCTTTAAAAGTTAATAGGGGCCAGTGAGACCTTAGTAAAATAACAATGTCACGTAGTGAAGTCTACTAAGATCTGGGGTAGACTAGGGGTCGGATTAGGATACGCAGGTCACTATAATAAATTAATAATAGTAGATTTTAGTACATTAAGTTGATGTATTGAAAGGGTACAAATATTTGTAAAGTACCTCGGCATACTTGCTCATTATGTTCCCAAAGGTCGATAAGTTGCCTCAATAAAAAAAGATGTGCTGTCCACCCCAGGCAGAACATCAAAGGTACAGTGTGCCAAGAAAGCCCACCATGTTAATTAAAGTGCTTTTATTTGAAATCAAGTAACATATCTTGCAGTATTCCAAATGGGAAAGATATATGGGAGGGGATATCATTCTAAAGGCTTTCTAATGGGGGCACATGAACTGTTACTAGGTTATGGGAATGAATAAAGTTATTTAGCTCTACCGCTACAGCTCAATGAGAAAAGAGAGGGGAGAGAGAAAGAGAGGGGAGAGAAGAAATGGGAGAAAGAAAGAGAGGGGAGAAAGAAAGAGGGGAGAAAGAGGAGAGGACCCATTCATTTTAGTTAAACTAAAATTAAACTGATGTTGAAGTATTATATAATCATGACAAGGTGAACCTTTCATAGAAGCGTTAAAGATAATGTATAAATTGTGCTCTACAAACAAAACAAGACATTTTCATTTAATTAAAAAACATTGCTAGGGCCCCGTGACATGTGATTTCCAAGCCCGATAACACGTAAGTTTAAAATGCAGAAGACACCGTAGATAGTGAAAGGGTTAACTGAAATGAAACAGGAAGAGGTGAAACAAGAAAAGAAGGATGGAAATTGTTTCCCATTAATAAACTGTATGATTCAGAGAAATGTGCGACTGGTTATTCTCAAGAACTGGGCCCCCTTCTCCTCATACTCCAACCGCCGGTCATTAAATAACCATCCCCTGCCTTCTTCCAAACACAAGAAGAGGAAGACAAAAGGTGGTTTATATTATTACCGAGTGCGAGGAAGGAAGAACATGAGGGAAAAAAGGAGAGAGAGAGAGGGGGGGGGGAAGCAGCAACACAGAACCTTCAGTGACAGAAGATATGTAGGACATAGACATTAAAGGTGAAGAGCACTCAGACACCCCTCTCTCTATCAGTGCTATTTCAGTTGCCACCGTATTAATAATTTTCTATAGTCTACAAAGCACCCAGATGAAGGGACCCTTGGAGTGTTTGTCAAGAATATTCCTAACCCTTTTACCAAACGCCTCTAGCTGCACTCGAGACTCTGAACTAATAACAGGGCAGACGGCACTAATAATGGGGAGAACATTGTCCATGAAGAGGTCAACTTGCCAACAATTGTGATTCATATACCATGCTAGGCAGCTGAAGCTCTGATGATTTGTGGTAGACTTGGCAATGTGCATTCACCAAATGTAATGATCTCCACATCCCTCACACTACGATAAGGGCCCTGGGTGGGATCTTGGAGTAACAGAGCTGCCTGGGATTCTAACCGAATTTAGCAGTTTTGTCTTATTTAGCTCAATTCCAGTTCAAGTCCCAGGCCAAACACTATTTTCATATGGAAAACCAGGCCATTTCTTCAACTCACTTTTTCTTGGTGGAAAAAACCCCCACATACTGTATTCCAGAATATATAACAGTAAAGTGTTTCCAAAAACCTTCTCCGATTGATAAACAGACTCAAAGAATGACATGGAACTGGAAAGCTTTTTATGACTGTAGAGCTTTCTCATCATTAAATGAATATAGACTCTTGTCTGGGGACCCTGAGTAGCTAATGGATGACACATTTATTTCGCCTGGGGGTCTAGCCTTGATGAGCAGATTGTGAATTCCCAGCTCCGCTGGTAAAGGGATCAGTATAAAGAGAGGGGGAAAAAAGCTGAATTGTGCTAGAATTGGGACTTGTATCACAGAAAACGATCACTTTATAAATTCACAATAAACAAAATGATACATTGTTACAAAAGTCTTTAACATGATGATTTGTGCTACAAAATTAACACATTTATTGGGGGGGGGGGGTTGCAAATCATGCCATACTAATACATCACAATTATCTATTTTCAAAAAAGAACGTAAAAAGAAAAAAACAATAAGGGTTCTTTTCCTCGTTCCTCTCCAAAAATTAGAGCGTTTGGGGGCACACATTGCAGGTTAGTCATTTTTTCTTTTGGAACAGTACATTTGGATACTTTTTTAAAACATAGAAGCAAAGAATTTGATGACAGAACTATTTGACCCATTTAGTCTGTCCATTTTTCCTACTGTGAGGATTAGAAGATCTGAATGTCAAATACATATAGAAAATATAGTCTCCAGTGAATTTATCTGCGCGTAAATCATTTACCTAAATAAACGATGACCTACACTATTACATAGAATTTGACAGGAGATAAGAACTAGTCAGCCTGTTTTTCCTGCTGTACAGACCCAAACCTTCATCAGTCGTTGGTCTCATCTTAGATTCAGGATAGGGATATATCTATCCCACACATGGGTAAAGTTCCTTAGTGTATTAACTTCTACCACTTCTGCTGGGAGGTTGTTCATACCTTTACCATCACATGATCACACACTCACAACAGAATCCCTGTAAAAAAAGATGTCAACAGCGGAATTACGTTTTGTTGGGTTTTTCTTACTATTACCACCAGGTTGTCTTTTCTTTAAATGTAAAGTAATATAAAGAGGAATTTCTTTGGACAAACATTTTATCGACTCCGTATCAGTAAAAACTTGAGATGAAATGAAGTCAAAAACTGCTGAGGTCTTACGTTTTGACATCTTGTAAAGTATTAAAGTATTTTAGAAAAAAAATGTATACTTTTAGGTTATATGCATTTTAATGAAATATTTATTTATTACTCCAACTTTCCAATGTATCCATTTAGCTAACAAATTATACGACTCCAAACAGCCTTCCAATCCCGGATTTTTAAATACACGCTATAACCACAAAGCCCAGTCGCTTCCAGTGACAGCATTTTTCTGTTAGGCATCTGACGGAAAACTGAAGTAACAGGGAAGCCACAAAGCCATTGATGTTCACACTGAATTAACCACAAGGGACATGTCTGAGTATCTCTACATGAGAAAAAAAAACATGAATTATTCTAATCCCAGAAAGCGCATTTCTAGAGAGTAAACTTGTTTGAGCAGTTATGCGATGTACTACTTGTTATATCCTCTTCACCCATTGTACCACGCTGCAGAATATGTTGGTGCTATACAGTATAACTTGATAATAAAGCTGTACAAGCTGGGAGGTCACAGACAGCATGTCCAATGGGGGGGTGGATAATACCTTTGTCATTCTATATATCTCAAAATTAGACATTTTTTTTATTGAATTATTATTCTTGTGTGTTTTTTAAGCATTAGGAATTTGGGATTTACAAAGATGTGTATAAATCTGTAATAAAACATTTCAAAGGCCAGCGTATGATTACCGCTCTACAGAAAATGTTGTAATATAGCTTGGAGGAGAGGAGAGAGAATGTGATAGAAACATAAAAGGTCATAAGAGGTCATGATCTAAAAGTAGAGGCTCGGAGGTTTTAGCGCAACATTAGTAAGTTTTACTCTACCGAGAAGGTCATGGATAAGTGAAACAGCCTCCCAGCAGAAGTGTTCGAGGCTAATACAGTGAGGGAACTTAAACATACATGAGTTTGGCTCCTGAATCTTAGATGGGATCAGGGATTGATTAAGCTTTGAGTCTTTCTATCAGGAGAAAAAAAAAACAGACAGACTAGATCTGCCATTATATTCTATGTTGTCTGGCATATTTCATAAGTGTATGTGATGAGTTATGGTATAATTTAAGGTTTAACGTAAAAGATCACCTTTAGAGATCAAGAACTCATTCACCCCCGATCACTCTGAATCAGTTCTCTGGAGCATACTAAAGAGTTATGGCAATATGACAGCTAGGAGGGGACACAAGAAGTACATTAATCGATCAGTGTTCCAAGCCCTAAATGTATAGTAATATAGAGATGTATCATATGGCACCCATGACAGAGCGGCATTAATTATTCAATAGAAGTCCCAGTATTTTTGGCCAGGTTTCTGGAAGATTCACGGGCTGAGGACAAACGACTCATTTTATTGTAAGTGAGTATCTTTTTGTGCTGCTTTGTTGCACACATTCCAACACAGAATATCACGTGATGTTATCACCAGGTTAGATAAAAATCATCAGCCTGGGTGTGCTTTAACTCTCAGCTCCAGAAGTGTTTTTTTAGACTGGTCACATTATTCCAACTGGACCATACCAAACACATGAATATAATTACCACCGAACACATTCACAGGTAACAGGTCTAAATGAGCATGACCTAGCCCCCAAACCTGGTCCAGATTTACTGCTTGAATACCATAAGGGGTTAAGCAATGCACTGCACGCATGTCTGTAATTCAAAGAGTTAATAAGAGGTCTATTATTTTGGCTGCATCAGGCAATATTAGCGCAATGCAGGCTTCCAGATTGTAGGGCAATATTAACGATATGGGGGCAAAATTTAGACACCTTCCTACCTGTGTGAGTCAGTACAAGCTCAAGCAGTAGCCCGGCGCAACTCAATTCATTGTTTTATGGAAGGGTGAATCAGAAGTAGGGCATTCAAACAACACGACCACGTTACGCGAGACCCAGGACCCACCCCACCGAGAACTAGGAACTTTGACATATTGTATAGTTGGAGCCCAAGATATCTCTGCATTACCATATGTATCCAGTTTTGTCGGACCCTTTGAATGTGTCTACTGTAAAAAGCCCTACGGGAATTGTTGGCGCTATATAAAAGATATTAAAAATATACTTTAAATGTTTTGACATTGATACATTTGATTTTCCTGCAATTGTTTAGAAGCTCTTAAAGCCCAACCAAACTGTATCGCACCTCATACACGTCAATATAATCATCATATGACGTCTGTATCCCGTTTTATTGCCTCTATTTAATTCATATGAATATACCTGCTAATTAACGAGATCTTCCTTTCAGTTCGGTGATGCAAATGCTAAAATGTTACTATTTTTGGTTTGCCAAATGTTGGAAGCTTGGTGTATAAATAGAATGGCAGGATATATGAATGTGAAGGATGCCCACGCATGCAGTCCCTGTACTATAAAACACATGCTGCGGTGTTCACATGGAAAAGGAAGCCGATACAGTTCTTTTTATACTCGATGATGTCAACCAACGCACACAATACACATCATGCGTATTTAGATTAAAAAAACATACGTCATCACATATGACTGCATTAAGTCTACTGGTCTACTAGTCCAACCACTGGGCCATTTGTCAAAGGATAGTGGGTAAAAAGAACAACCTCCCATCAGAAGGGGTACAGGGAATTTAAACATGCATGGGACAGGCATATTGCTCCTGAATCTAAGAGATCAATGAAGGATCTTTGCCCATTTTTCCAGATGTAGACTAGATGGACCGAACGGTTGTTATCTTCAGTCAAATTCCATCCAAATTTCTACCACCCAATGCATACAATCCTAAATGCTTACTCATTTTATTCTGACTTGTATTTTTTGCTTCCTCCCCAGGCACAATTCTATTGACTATACACTTGCCAGGGTGGAACATCACTGAAGTAGCTTGATTTTAATGTGATTGCTACAGTTGCCAAAGCTTCTTATGTAAAGAGCATAAGAAGAGAGCGTAACATAATGTAATAAACCTTTATTCAAGATGTAAGATAATGATGATAGAGCCTGGAGTCTATGAAAAGCTTGACCATTTCCCCCATACCCACAGATCAGTGCCTCGTCATATCTGAGCCTCTGAAGAAGTATGTTTTAGGATGTGTGTGTGTGTTTCATTCAGGATTCAGGATTCAGGATTTTTAGGAGGAAAGAAATTAGAGCCGTGAAGAACATTGCAAAATCCTTTTAATGCGTGAAGTCAAGTCTGCCAATTTTAATGCCAAATGGAAGTTTACGCCGCATTCTTCTTCGTGTCACTATGGTGTAAGTCCCAAAACAATATTTAAAGAAAGCAAGAGAGAATAAAATGAGATTTGCATTGACCTGCTGCCTCTCTTTGGCTTCAGAAGCCAATAAAAAAAAAAAAAGAAAACTTTTAGAGACTGGAATTTTTAGCAAAACCAGGTCTTTGTTTTATTTAGATTACAACAAGCTATAAATTAGAGATGTGTTTAAATCAGATAAAGTGCAGGCCTTGTGTTACGGTGCCCACACTTGTTGATAATGTTACAATTTGAACACTTGTATTTACAGGCAAGGAATCTTTTAAAGGGTTGGTCTGCCATTTGTACATAAAAAGATCCCCAAAAAATGAAATTTTAGTATATCTACAGGCAGGGCTGGCCCAAGATATTTTACTGGGCAGGTCCAAGGATGAAATAATAGCGCCCCCCCCCCCTCCAGATTCATATTAAAATAAAAGTAAACATGTGAGCCTCAAGCCATCAAAATAAATTCGCTAAAACAGAATTTTTTTATCTCATCTCCTTCTCTTTCTTTCTCCCTATCTCCCCGTTTACTCAATATCTCTTTCACCCCACCTTTCTCCTTTTTATCTCATCTCTCCCTTTTCCTCTCTTTAACTATCTCCCCTCCTAGTTATCTAGATCGCTCTTCTTTCTCTCTCCCCTTTGTCCCCATCTCTCATCTTTCTCATCTCCCCCTTCTCTCCATCTCTCTACTCTCTGTTTGTTCCCGATGTAAGACTCAAGTCTTGATCTTGTCTTAGATTCAGCATATCTTCATGTCTATCCCATGCATGTTTAAACTCCCTCACTGCATTAGCCTATACTGCTCCTGACGGAAGGCTATTCCATTTATCTATCACCCTCTCAGTAAAGTAAGCCCCCTTACATTACATCTAAACCCCTCAACCACCAGTTTTAGACTATGGTCCTAATATTTCCTTTCCTCTCAAATAAACTTCTCTTCTGTACTTTGTTAAATCCCCTTAAGTATTAAAATGCTTCTATCACATCTCTCTTCTTCCCTCCAAGCTGAACATATGGAGTTCCTTTATCTTTTCCTGCTAATTTTTATCCTGCAAACCATTCCCCATTTTGATAGCCTGGGACCAATGGTTCTTATCTGCTGCCCAGTGTGCCTCACCATGTCACGACTTACATTACATGTTAGTGAACCACATCACTGTCTTGCTTGCATCACTCCATCTGTCTACAATATACGTCAATGTGAAAAACTGCAATTCTCGTGCGCAAACAACCAGGCGGTATTCAAAAAGCATTTATTAACAGCAGGCATGCTCTCATTAATCCGTGTGACCAAAGGATGAACTTAGAACAGCACGGAAGCACTGCAAGGGATTTACGGAGTTTACTTTAAGCTCCTATTTATATTAAGGCTAAAGTCATAAAATAGACTTTCCTCATCGATTTGGGAAATGTGGGTGGTAGGACCAAAAAATAAGAGTAGCTGTTTACCGAAGTAACTTAAGAACAGCGAGCGTGCCAGTAAGGAGTTAAACTGGGAGGAAGGTAAAAGTAGATCAGATGAGATCAGGTTGAGGTTGGCATCAGTAACATGGTCCCTAACATTTTCATTAACCAAAGTGGGATTCGTTGTCTTTAAGGGATGTGGTTAGAGGAAAGACTGGGCTCAGGACTCTTTATGTGACCTACTGATAGCTATATATACACCAATGCTTTGGAAGAATAATTGTATTAACTTAATGTAATTTTAAACCCTTTTCCTGCTGTTTCTATTCACGTTATTGTGGCTTTTAGGTCTGTAGAACCCTGTGATACCCTCATACCCAGCAAACATTCTGTCCTCCTAGAAAAGAAGGGCATCAGAGGAGGAAAGAAGGACAAAGGGATGGAACCATTCCTCCTTAAGAGGAACAGTTGGGAGGTGTGATATCTCCAAAGCATATTGGGTTCTCTGTATTCATACTAAGTCCACCACTAAGTTATTCATTCACGACACGTGGCAGGGCTCGCGAAGAATCAAGACCCTGGTTGCTGTTGTAGAATTGTAGGCCAATGTCTTCCAGAAGACACGACTTTCTGTTGAGATGTTGTGACATCCCGGCCCTTGAGAAAGTGGCACCATATGCGAAGACATAAAATGCTTACAAACACTACAATCAACAGCAGTGAAGCCCATATGCCCAAGCAGCCAGACTCCGATACTCAAAAGCTGCATACGCCTAATTATTTTAAAATAATTATTAGAAAAGCAGACATATTTCTCTTATTTATGATCTTAATCAGGTTATGTTATAAAAACATATTTAAGATGTTTGAGTGATAGATATGAGGTTTACGTTGGTCCTTAAGAGGTTACATTTCCCAACCAAGATAGGTGATGAAATGCATTGCCCTGAAAGAGTCATGTGATGAGACCTTGTGCCACATCCTGCATGGGCCAAGCGGTTTCACTCCAGAAACAGGTATTTCCAGGAGCTTATTCCTGTTTATGTTAAAGTGTTTGCTTTTTAAACCTCTTCAGGGCTGCCTTTACCCACCAATCAAGTTTTCAGACTAATGGAGATCCAGGACACATGTTCTGTCTGCTGATCTTTATCTAACGAATAGCTGCGAAGTCACTATCCTGAGTTAAAAACAAGCTCCAGGCTACAGTACAAGTAATTGAGAGACAATATAGAGCTGGTATCACACCTCGGCCGGGTAGGCATCCTCCTCGGAGTCCAGTTTCTAACTGCTTATTAGACAGATTGGGAGAGATTTGGGAAAGGGTTAATGTCATAAAAGTAATGCAGTTAACACACAACTACCCTTATAGCAAACAGCCAAGTTTCTCATGTGAAGAAAGAACTTTTTTTGGAGTAGGGAGGTATCCACCATTTTTGTCCTTATTTTCGGAATATTTTGTAACTATATACATTGTACCGAACAGCCGAAGTATTTGTACACCATGGATATACGGACATTCGGATTTGCTTGGTCTACAGCTGACCTAACAAAGCTTCTGGTCCTTCCACAAGAGGCGGAAGTACTTAAAAACTAAAAGCCAGTATGAAAACCTAAGAGTCTGTCCTTAAATAACGAAAGGTAGACAACACAGAGATCAGAACATACATCTCCCAGAAGGACACAAGGAGGAAAACCAAAGACAAAGACATTAAGAGGCCTTGTCCCTGGTTGGAATACACAGCGCCATTCATGAGATGCAAATGTTCGACCGCATGCAGAATGCCATCTGCCACACCTGCCTCATGCCAAGGAGACCCTGCTAGCAATTAGAGTTCTTCGCGCCACGACCTGCAGGTCACGAATAAGATCACCTGATTAGCTCCTTGTTTAAACGCAACTTTTCATTCATTCAGAACAACTACAGAACCCATGACCATCTAAATGTATCATATGATTATATTAGTCGTAGGAGAGTCGAAAGATAACAATGTATCTACTTACAGGATGCCTGGTGTTGATGTGTTGTGTTTTTTATCTTTGCGATACTGTAACACAATTGTTTTTATTGGATTCTGAGACACTGAGATTGGGACTTCTACTGTTAGGAATATATTGGCAAATTGTACCCATGACCCCTAGAATTTTATTACTGGTGGAAAATTCAGTGCAGATTTCTGTACAAAGATTTTTTTTGTATTTTAACCCCTTAATGACAAAGCCCATACCTGTACAGGCTCAAAATGCATAGTTTTCAATGGGATTAGGGACCGCCCATTGTCCTTAAGGGGTTAAGCTATTAGATATGTGACTACTAAATAATACTGGATGGTGAAGGTGCAATATACTCATTGCTTGCCAGCGGGAGACTTCCAGGGGGTCTAAAAAACCCCCTGTGCACATGTGCAGAAAGTGCTCCAATTACAGTGCTTTCCTGCTTGTGATTGGCCAAAAGAGCGACAGCAGTGTGTGTGTGGGGGGGGGCAGCATCCAGCAGCTTGGGGGCCCAAGTGGAGTGCCCCTGTAACACTCTACAGCGCACAGACTGGGGGACTTTAAATTTTAAGAACAGACAAGCAACAACCCCTATCATAATGGATTTTAACCTATAACTTTGGTAAAATTGGTAAAAAAAAATTGAACTAAAAAAATGGTCATAAAATATATATAATTTTTTTTTTTTATTATCCACAAACATAAAAGTGAAATCACCGAGCTGAACGGTAACTATTTCTCCTGAGAAATCTTAGTGGTATTCACAAATAATCAATCCCAATATTTAACAATATCCTTTTTACCCCAAAATACACATAATTATATCTGCTGGCTGAACAGATGTTTCCTGCACGAGCGTCACAGAAATATAATTAGTGCGACTATGTTAGGATCAGAAGGCACTTAAGAATTTGACCAACGATGTATTCATTGTTCCTGCTGTCTGTGCAGTCTATTTCCACGGCAATGGAAACATGAAAAATATACATTTATATCTAATATACATTTTGTTTTAGAAAATATAATAATCTATCTTTATATTAATATTTTATATGATTTTGCTGACTTTTTGTGTTTGTGGATATAGAACCAAGCAAGCCCTTATCTAGCACTTAAGGCTAAAATGATAGCATTTCTGGGCTTTTCATAATATTGTCCAGGAAAATTAAAAGGTAAGGAGTAACTTAGGTTCATTAAAAAAAATACAATTAAAAAGCTCTAGCTAAAAGCACACGTGAAGTAACGTGATATTTTATTAGTTAGGATGGGGAAGTATGTTTTCTTGCACCAATACGTTCCTAATGGATTGCTCAGCAGGAGTTTGACAGGAAGTGATGAGTGCATGGATAATACCTTCCCCCAAATAAGCAACAACAATATATTTTTGATATATATATCTTCCATACATATATAGATCAGAAAATTCTGAAAACGCAACAGTGCCTTGTATTCTGTCAACATTTTCTCTTTTTTCTAGAAATGCCATTTACAGCAAAAGGGAAAATAAAACAGTATAGATATTTTTTACCCAACCCTGTGTATATTTATCTGTTTGCTTTCGCATGTCTCATAGATAATTGCAGTGACACATTAAGGTAGGTAAAGGCAAATGTTATCATACGGAGCCTCCATGCCAAACAGATCAACAGCATAGAATAGCACTAAGGTTTTCACCTGCTGGTAAAATCAGCCACAAGACGGGGGCAATGCCTAATCGCTTGAAGCATAATTATAGGTAAAAAGAGAATTAGCATTCTTAATGTGTGCATAAATTGTGGAAGCGATACCGCCACTTGTGATGTGGGTGTCACTTTGGTTTATTTATTTATACACGGGGAGCGCCACATTTTGTGCCTGTTCAGACTTATATTTTGCGAGAATGACGCATTTTGTGACAAAAATTGGGGCAAAACCGATTATACATTGGCACAACTGCAATTGTGAGTGATGTACACCTTTATATATAACCTCATTATCCTCAATAGTCATTCTCTGTATTGAAAGACACTATTTTCAAAACAATTGGATAGTAAAAATTCCTAAAAAAGCCAAAAAAGCCCAATCGGTATCTCCCTTCACAGCTCATTTGGTGGATAGTTCTAAAGATAAATCGCAAATGGAGAACGCATGATAGGTCACCATCAACAAGGTGCAGATAACTGAAAAGACAATATCCCTTTGTGTTTCCAGATCGATCGCCAACTTGGGCCTGGTCACCCCTATCACAGCCCTTCACATCAAACCCCACCAGGGCCCCTGCTTAAAAAATGTCAACCTTTTCCCCTAAAAGTAGTCCAGCTCCCACTACCTCCTCTGATAAGAAGTCCAAACCTTGAATAATGATGCAGGCCCATTGGGGGCAAAACAGGTCCAACACAGAAGGAGCAGATCCTGCACTTAATGAAGGGTCAGAGGGGGTAGTAACCCAGTGTGGTTGAATCCCAAAGCTCTTGGCAAATAGGTTTCTTAACATCAATATCCAAGAGTACAAAAGCGACGATACTTAAGCGATAAATAACTGTGTTTTATAGCCAAAGAGTTCTGCTCATGGACGTACCATGGCTTTTCTTTTTAACGATGTCATGTTTGTTTAAAATACCCCATTATAATTTTCCTTTAACCTTGGAAGTGCCAGAGGATTAGATAACACAATTTAAGATCTGCAATGTCTGGATCTCCCTTCTGGTTATATTTCTTTTATTTCCATGTAGATAAATTAGCATATATCCTGATAAACATACAAGAGTTATGGCGAAGCAAATAGATATGGAGCTCACATAGACAGGATCATCAGCCCTGTAACCGGGATGCAGCTGCGTTTGGCACATAACTAATGCAGATCACGACACAGAAACTGATTGTGACATTCACTCAAAGGCCATTCACGCTCCCTTCATCCATCCTTTATTGTATGAAGGACAGCTAGAAAACAAAAAAACCCTGATATCCTCCAATGTTTCCTTGGGCAATCCCATGGGGCGACTCTACAAAACCTGACCCAATCCATTCACTAATCAGCATCAGATCATTTAATATTACATCACAAAACTATAATGAATTCATAATATTTAGCAAATCTATTATGTATTAAGATATTTTTCTATTGGCTGCACATTTAATGTGTCTACATTGCGAATAACCGAACTAACTTCCGCTAAACTAAGAGAGATTACTAGATGTAATGTCATGGAGACACGTCTACTGTCCCGAGCTCTATCCAAAATATGGTGTTACAACTTTAGCCGGTCTATGTATAGAACAATTAGAAATCTATGGAATAGACAACGATGTAAAAATGTGCAGATAACAACTTCCAGGAAGCTTAGCTTGGAATAGTCTGAGGATGTTGGGAATTGTAGTCTACAGACGCTGCAGTGGTGCTTGTCCTCTGATGCACACTAAAGAGACACACAGGGTCCCCACAGCAGCCACTGCCATGCAACGTAACCGGCAGGGAATATCTGGTGGAGGGAATATCAGCAGCTCTCTGGATCTGCAGCCAGACCCCCCCCCCCCCCCCACTCTTCTAACACATGTCCTCCACTAAACACTACCAGCACCTGACCAACAAGCCCACCCTGTTTTGTTATGAGATCAGCACACGACGGACGGTCTCTAAAGACTGCAGGAATCACACCGTGCTATGACTACCCAGAGCTGTCGGCTCGTTCCCTAAGGCCTCTCTTGTGCAATGATCAGGTATAGAATGCATATCATTTCCAAATACAATTAAGGGGGTGGGGATGGCAAATGGACCCAACACACAATACGAGCTAAAAAAAAGCAACAATGAAGTATTTCTTTTGAGATGAGAATGAGAGAATAAATGCAACATTAAACAATGCACCCTTCGTGCAATGCGCTGCATGTTTGCATGTGGCCATCGTCATCTGGCAGTTAAAGTGTTAATCATTGTAAAAATGAATGCCATTTCCAAGACCAAGAATGCTTTCCACCTTTTGGTGTGATTTATAATAGCACTGACAGCGTGAGGTTTGCTCATAAATAAAACATGGAAGGCTTCCTAGCCAGCTCCATGCACACAATGTCCCTGCCCTGCCTCCCTCTGCTCAGCAGACAATCACACACCTCATAATACCAGATCTTCTATCCTAATCCAGAACTCCCAGGAATGCCAGTGACCTCATACGGAAACTATAATCCATCTAATTCATCCACATTCGCTGCTACTTCCTTATCACGGCCTAATCTGCTCAGATTGCTGCAAGATGTTTGGGTTTTTCCAAATCTTTCCTGCCCTACCCAGATGGTTACAGATAGATGGCTTGCAAAGCCTAATTATGAGGTCCACATGTTCTGCCAATGTTCCCACAACCAGATTTATCTAGAGCTGCTGTTCCTATTGGGTATAGGGCTGAATGCCCCATCTAAGACTAATGCTGCTCTAATTGGCTCTTACACATTTAGAAAGGAAACTGTGGAGAAGTTATCCTTGCCTCTGTAGGAGGTTACAATGTGTCAATCTAGACCCTATGGATCATTAGGTCCCGTCATATAGTATCTTGAGGCCTCATCCTAAAACAAGTGTTTATAAAACGTACTGTTTGTGGGATACACTTATTCCAGACACTGAGAAGTCCATATCTAGATTTCCTCAGAACTCTAGAACCAAAGCTAAACCTAACAATGTCCTTCATGCCTTTTGACCCATAAGGCTTAAGGGGACTCCCTCACGATCAAAGCTAGTAGGCCACCGACAGAAGACATAACATGTCCTAAAATAAATAAATATATTGAGCAATCCAGAACAATATCCAGTTAACTGCAAAACCATTTAATCTTCAAACCTTCCAGATTACTCTCTAGAAGCAATGTGCTTCTGATTTAGGAGTTCCCTGTGCACGAAATGTTTAGTCTTTATTGAACTTCTAAAATGTTTATAAATATCTCAGCAGATGTATCTAAAACACCGCCTTGTTACATTATGATGTTCATTTTCCAGATAATTCAATAACATTTTTAGTTAGTTGGCCATAACTCATGTCATTTGTTAGACAGGACTAAGGCATTATATAGATTATAAACCTAAAGGTCACTGCAGGTCTTCATGTGCCCTTCAGGTCATTCCTCATCTACTCATCCATTGAGTGACTTACTCTAGAGCATCTTCCCATTCCAGAAAAGCCTAATCCTTTCCATACATTGAAAGATCAGTCCTGAGCCCTTACTCCAGCTTTTCCTATTTACCAGTCCACGACTTAAACAAAATACAAAACGTTTTCTGTATCATTCCAACGATGATCCGTACCGTAACCCCCCATATAATGAGCATTCTAGAATCTTTTCATCCATGGTCATATTCCAAGTATTGGGGCTCGCAGCCCTACCCCCCTGCTTAAAACTGCCCTATCTGCATATAACATTATGGGGTGTGGGCTGTGGATCTGCCCCCATGTCTTTGTACCCCAGCCCTCGCACCCCCTTACCGAAACCGGGGAGAATCCTTGATGCATTCTTCAAAATCCACAGTCATGTTTGCAGCTCCCGGTCCTCAGTGCATTGCAGTCGGTAAAATGCCCCCCAGCCCTTTCCTTGCAGGTACCAAGTAGACCCGGGATGCCCTTGTGATACCCCGAATCCAGCAATGCGTGTAGTTGCGCAGAGCAGGGGGATCACCGGGATGCACCGGGTACCGGGATCCAGAGGATGGATGCAGGCTGATGGGAGGCTTGCATAGGAAAAAGCTCAGAGTTTTAACGAATCCAGCCAGCTGCTGCTGCTGCTGACTCCCGGCACTCGCTCGGTCCAGCGGGAAATCCCAATGCTGTACGCCGGAGCCTGCGATCCCTCCCCGGTCTCAGAGCGTGACTCCTACTGCCGGCAAGGCAGCCCAGCCTGTCACAGTCAGGGAGCGTCTACAAACTCCACACCCACCGCCTGTCACCGCCAGGGAGCGTCTGCATTCTCCACATTCACAGCCTGTCACTGCCAGGGAGCGTGTGTAAATACCCAATCCTGTCACTGCCAGGGGGTGTCTGTAATCTGCACATTATGGCACTTCCAGGGAGCACCCCACAGTCTGTAACATTTGGGGGAGCATTTGTATTCTGCAAAGGCCCCAATGTAAGAACCAAAGAGGCTTTCTTTGTCAGGATTACCAGCACCAATATTATATTTTATTACACTGGTACATGTAGATGCCCCCTGTCATTTCCCAGCGCTTTCTGCTAGAATCTCAGGATAGTTTGTTTGTATGAGTGTACAAAAGGGTTCCAGAGCAATAAATACAGGTATAGTTATGTCACAAACTGCTTTCTGATGTTACCATTTTCTTGCATCAACTATTTCATAATAGTTCGAGTGTCTAATTTTGGACTGAAATATTGGAAATTATGGTGATTATCTTTTTTTTATAGAATGCCAACAATTTACTTAGCGCTTCTTCCAGTCCGTACAGACAAATAATCTGACACAATTAAAATAAACAGACTAAGACAAAGCGATACATTAGGTAAAGCATTTACAATCTAGAGATGCCTCCAAGTTACTTGAATATATATATAGATAGATAGATAGATAGATAGATAGATAGATAGATTAATTTACAGCATGAAATCTAAATATGTTCAATTTTGTAAAAAATATAATTTGTTTCACAATTACTGTAAATAATGCTGCATGTTTCTGTAAATTATTTATTAAATAGTATACTTACTCCAGCTATATATGTTGTCTATATACATTTAAACTAAGCACCATTACAAGACATTGAATATAGTGTTTTTAGTGCTGTTTGAAACACTGCAATTTAATACTGAACACTAGGGGGCAGAGTTTTGGGTCGGAAAGCATTTTTACAGCATTAGAAGTATTTTCTTGTGGAAACTTATGCCATTTTTCCATTTATGATAGATTCGCTTCTGTCATCTAAATTTATGATATTTTGTTTGACTAAGCATTCCGTCGTATGCATAGAATCCCATTTATTTTTCTCGTCAGGCTTCGAGTCTCTTGCCATCCATAGACGGAAACATTTTTCCAAACATGAGTTAGCTATTGAATAAACATCACATTTCAACTGTTTAATAAGACCACATATGAAGCTTTATAAAATATCACAAACATGAAGGTTTTGGCCGATACTGCTTTTTTTTTTTTTTTTACAACAGGGATAAAATGATCTAAACATTCTCCTCCTAGAATCTTGTTCTTGTCACACTAATCCCACAAAGTATGATTGGGGAACAAGAATTTAGCTGTGGCAACCATGAAACCAGTGTGACAACTGAAGATACGAACGCCGTGCCTACATAGTAATTACATATGACTAATGCAAATACTTTCGGAGAAAAATATTTAACTGTTAAGAAAGAAAACAGAAGGGTTGTGTTGCATGAACTGTTTGGTACACGTGCAGTACGCTTGGCAGAGATGGGTGTGATTTGTAGAATACATCCTTAGTTACCCAGAACATCTATGTAGAGATTTTAAACTTAAAATAATGTGCCAGTAAGGGTTGTTTGGCAATATTTGAGTCTCATTGGGGCACCTGGTGTAATGCTGAGGTCGAAGCATTAGACCTGATGCCCTTCAGAAAAGTGGCACCATCTCTTTGGTGGGCACCAGAGGGGAAAGAACACATTCAGTAAGCCTGGGTGGTACAATGGAGATATCTCCTTTCTGTGATGGATCCAAATAGATAAGATACCCTCCCTACACAAAATAGGTTAGACAGACTTATAGAAAAACAGGATAATCATTTATGGCAGAAATGAGGATTATGGTTCTGGAAGGTAAATTAACTAAGGCTAGGTGAGGGAGAAGGGTAAAGGATTTAGGAAGGTGAGGTATGTCAAGGATGGAGAACATGAGGATGACTACTCCTGGAGAAGGTGCAACAGACATTAGTTTAGGACACTACTACAAAATTTGGAAGGCGTCCTACTGTTCTCTTTAAAACATTAAATATCTAATAACGTTGGTTGAGCTGGGATTCCTTTTGTTAATGTTCAGGTTAGCAGCGGTATGACTTAAGAATGTATTTCCTAAGGAGCAGGGTAGGCCCGAAGATAAAGCTGGGGTGAGTAGTCTACAGTCTTGGGATATTTACTAATATGTTTTTAAAGAAAAATCCAAGCAAACCTGGAAGGAAACTCAGTCATATATATATAGCCATATTGGTCCAAGAAAAGATGGAGGCCTTGAGTGGGAAGTGAATTTTATTGGGCCAACACAGATACAAGCTTCCAGAAGATCAGAGATCTCATCGTCTGTAGATACCTCCAAGGTGCTGTATTAGAGAACACTATTTAAATAATATTTGCATTTCTCACATCAGGAGACAAATATTACCAGATTATTTATTTTCTATTTTCCATAGAATGTGTTATTTATACACAGAATAGGTCGACATGGACAGCAGTTTTGAAATACCTTTCCCTCCAGCAATTTTCTTGCTTTAAGATCAGCACAGGCTTGACCTCTTCTAAGTCGGCCTATGTCCACATTTCATATGATAGCTGTTTGGCCCATTGAAATTTATTGGGGACCCCCTTGCGAATTATTGGGGTATCCTACATATGCACTCGCCCCTTCCCCAGCTGTTTTCTATGCAGATGCAATGGGCCAAACACATGCAAGAGATATACTTACCACCAGTCATCTCAAGTTAACTTTAAGAATGGTGTGGGGGGCGTTCAGACCCCCGTGCACATGCGTGGAAAGCAACCAATCAGCCGAAAGCCACATGGAGGGGAAGCTGCAGCTTCTACTGCACTTAAAAATTTTTTTTAAGAAGAAGAAGAATGCATATTAAAGCACTTCTATTTGCATTCTTCTAAAGCGTCCCTTTCATCCTCCCAGTTTAAGCTCAATGATTCCATGCGTTCTTTTGAGGCTGTTTCTACAGCTTTCCCTTCTTTCTGAGTCACCTGACACATCAACCAGCAAAAGATTCGTTTTCAGCAGCTCTGTTACTAAAGAAAACGCGAGCACAAGCGCAGACGCCGCATTATTTACATTAAACAAGCCTTATATAAACAATTATTCAAACTAATTTGTGTAACCAACGATTAGGTTGATTGAAAGGTTGGAAAATGACCTGGTTACCACAGCAACCAACGGAATGCTCTTGCTGATTGGACCATAACATTCTTGCACCATTATTACTTTTTATACACCGCGGCACTTAGAAGATCCAGCACTCTCATAGGCTACAGCCAGAAGAATAGCCCCTGGGTGGGAGTGCGGCCCCAGAGGAGGAAGATCAGGGATCTGGCTCCCATGGTGGCCCTACCACTTTGGATCATCAACACAAAACCATAAAGATACATGAGGCTCCATGAAAAGAAAAATACTTTTTAATAGTAACATACATCTGCGTGTTTCATACATTAGATCACTAATACCAGTGATCACATTTCATAGAACCCATTTAAAAATTCTGTTAATTTATTACATCATAATTTAAATATAATTGTGCAATTTTTCCGCTGCACAAAATGCAATAAATAAATGATGAGCCTGTGCGAGAATTATTAATTACACCTCAATCTAAAAATGCTCGGAAACTTCCTCACATTACATCCGGGAAGTCACTCGGGTCACTGACTACTCGGCTGTTGCTTATCGTCAACGTCATAACTACGCGACAGCTATTAGACAGGACCCTGAAACCGCTCTATCTCACGCCTGTTACATGAAAGACGGGTCGGCCTTGGCATGCCTGAAACAGTTTACATCGGCTTCCAAGTATCTGATATTAACTCTGTATGTTTATTACTTTAATAAACGATATAAAGATGTGCTTACTTTGTTTTATGAAAGTATTACTCACCCAGTGCAGTAGACATTTTAGTCAGGCGGAGGAGTGCCTTTGGCGGGTCCTTCGTTCTCTTAAACTGTACCCATGCTGGAATTACTGTCCTTGTCCCGGAAGTGTGTTTGGGACCCCCACTGGGTTCACTGAAGTTTATTCAACACACGTTTTATGTAAATTAACGTTTCAGCTGGGATTAAAATAATGACTCTGAACAAAGTTCGATATTTAGTCTTTTTCCAGTATTTTGGGACAAAATATAGGTAGGTGCTCATTAAATCTGTTTCAGAACCCAATCAGTGTGTGGCCACTTAAATATACCTTGTGGATATGCCACAAATTGAACACGCCATTAGTTTGTGTGGGCATGCTGTGTATTGTTATTAATTACTAGCATATGATTTTATGATTTACCCTGTTCCTCCTTTAACTGCCATTACTATGCCTGGCGACCAGTTAGAAAAATGTGCCGTGCGAGGAAAGTATTGGATTTAGATGGTTATTGTTTTCAAAATACAACAAATTCAAACCAGCAGTCCGTACAATCATGTATATAAGTAATAGCAAATCTTCAGATTGTTAAAATGTGTGTTCCGTTTCAGAAGTAACAAGTAGACAAATAAATAAACATATAGATACATAAAAGAGACCCTTCAGCAAAAGTTACTTTGTACATAGTTATGTTGGCGAACGATTATGCATATCGGTGTGTATTGCATACATACTAAAAAAATCTGATTTTGCAGAGACAGTCGTAACAACCAGGCTGGTGCGAATCCTGGATCCCATCTAAGAGGCAGGGGCAAGGTGTTTCATGGACTAGTGTAATGGGAAATAGGCGGTTGGCATGGTAGTAGGTACTGATCACCATATGTTTCTTGGTCAATGGAGAGATTTGTAAGCTCGTTTGATCCAGGATCTCCTTACTTGTTGTTTCTGTCAAATTGTTCTGTCTACCCTTTGTACAGCGCTACAGAATACGATGATGCTATATAAAACAATAAATAATAATTTGACCCTACTTACGCAGGAAGAATATTGTTAGAAAAAGAAAAAAAACAACAGATTAAAACGGATGGGTGAAGTGTATACTTGGAGATGCTCAGATTTTTTAACGTATAAAAATGGATATCAAGAATGTTAACAACTGGCCATTCATTAAAACGATGTGCCGATGACGTTCCTTTGAACACGTCAGTAAAAGATTGGCACGATCTACTGTAATACATAACTTTATTCCTCTACCAGTTTACGTAAAATAAATAGAAGGAATCGATAATCTATGGATGACCCTTTAAAGCTTGCAGAGTGAGTTTTAAAAGAGGGTGTAAAATTTCACACATTGAAAATCCTAATATATTTAATGTCCTTTTGTTTTTATTGGCTTGGCGTCACTGAAATCCTAGATATACTTTATATTTATTCAACAACACATATACATCTAAAGCAGGGGTGGCGACATAACAACTGCTTAATAATCGTGGACAAATTTATATGTGTATACTGATGACTTATAGCATTTTATGGTAACTAGAATGGATATTCATAATTATATTTTTTTCAAAACCCTCCCGTGTTGTAGTTTGAACAGCGTAACGATCAAATGAGAAACTGGTTGTTAAAGCAGTAATATAGAATATCATTTTAAAAATACTGGGGTCATGGAGGATTTTGGCCTTTGGAATTTTCTACAGAAACTATTTTTTTTTTAGTGGAAATTATGTAATGTCAAAAACACAGATATCCATGCAGAACTTAAAATCTTCTGCATTATACGAGGTACAAGAATGTGTAGAGATATTAAACATTACATTGAAAACACCTATTAGAAAGTATTTTGGGCTTCTCTTCAATTTGAACAAAGGCATTTCTGCCCTGGATATACTGTGTCAATGGTAATGGCCTTCATCAAACTCCAGTCTGCTCTACTGCAGTCAAAGTTAATTAGCCTCATGTCAGGAGCCAATTTCCAGAGTGTTGGTTGGCTAGTGATCTTGTGCTCAAAACATATAATTTTCCACCCATGGTTGAGCACAGAACATTGCAAGACCATAAAACAGAGCCACTATGGAACCCCGAGCTAACAAACAAGATTTAAAAAGGCTATATAAGACACCAGAGTCTCAAGTAAACTGGAACTCAAGCCAAGGTCAGGGTCATCAACAACCGAAGTCCAAGTAAGTCAAGCCAGTCAGGAATCATAGAGTAGTATCACGAGTTCATCCAGAATCAAGAATCTGTCACAACACTGAAAACTATACATGTACTCTCGTTCAGGTGATTCCATATATTCCATCTCATTTTATTTTATCTACAATCAATTTTGTGTTTCTATTACAGGGAGGGGCAAATTTAAAATTGACGGGAACATGAACAAACATAACACATACTATTACACAAGGAGAAGGGGACCTTGTTTTTTCGAGAATGCAGGTTTTAAGGTGTTAAGAGGATAGATTGTATGCTTGTGTGAACAGGTAGGTTTTTAGTGAGTGTCCAAAGCTACGGGAGAATCTGACACAGGGTATAATGGATAAAGCCCTGGAGTTGTGATTGGGAAGTGGTGGCTGTTGAGAGACAGCAATGTAAAGAGGACCATTAGGAGAGTATATAGAGATAAGAGTCGAGGTCTGGTCGTGCAGATCTTTGTACGTCAATGGAGATATTTGAATCATAGTCTTCAGTGTAAAGGCTGAATGACTGGGCTAGGAGGAAAGCAAATAAATACTGATGTAATTGGATGACCATTCTAGCAGAGGTATAACCATGGAAGTCTAGAGATGGTTCTCCACTTGGAAGCTCACATGAGTTTATGTGCTAGAATGCCCAACAGAGACCAAGAGTCGTAAGAATGAAGCGCATGCTTCAAGGACCCCTAATTTTAAACAGGACTTCATGTAATGTTAGCCCTACTTCAATGAGAAGCAGATATTTCTTCAGAAATGAAAACCCTTTAAAACACCCGTTTCCACGTTCATACATACACAGCTTTTTTGTAACAAGCTCCTTTTAATTCTCTGCATGTTTCTGAAATAAACACAAGGTTTTATCATCCTGTGCTACGGCGTGAATCATTGGAGCGTGCGTTTCAGCTCTTCGGATGAGTTATTGTTGAGTCATAACGAAGCAATTGGATTTGTTTATTATCTCTTCTATTTTTGGCTTCGTCATTTACATATTACGGCTAATTTTTAGATATACTTGTAAATATGTTGTTTTTGTCACAGTTTCAATTTGACTCGTGACATTTAAAATGCAATTTAATATGCCAAGGGAATCATTGATATCTCTTGCCAGAGACTGCTCACAAGTGGAGTTCCCAGGAAAATGTTTTCTTAGATGTGTATGAATTGTCTCTTAATGTCGTGTAATTCATATGGTACATTATATTTAAAGCTGTACTCATTATTTAGATCAGTTATGACTTTAGTATATTAGATTTTTGAACCATGAATTATTGTATGAATATTTTCATAAATATACACACATCATTTTGCCCAGGTTTGCCCAATGGTCCTCTAGAGATAGCTCAACATAATTTAGGATGCCATAAATTAAGGCACTTTTAGAATTAAATGTCAGACTGATATAAGATAAACATTTAAATAGATGTAAATATGGTGACTGTATCAATTAAAAACACCAATTAACAGTAGACATCAAGAAAACCAGTAGAATTTGACCTAATGGTATGTTTCGCTTTGGTTTCAGCGGCGTGATGGAGACACCAGCCGATCAGGCTGTTCTTGGAGTGCAAAATTATTTAGAGGTAAGTTTTTTTTAATAAATAAATCTTAATCTTAATAAATCCGCCTCACCTTTCAAATAACGTTCAATAATATTCTCCTGTTTTCAATGCCGAAACCATGCTTAAGACTGAGTTGAGTTATAAAGACTGAACGTAAACGGAACATAGCTCACGGAAACCAATTTTATTCAGGCTGAGTGCCTTTGGTTTTTGCTCCTCTCACAAACAAACCCTTTCTAGTTCTATAATGTTTCAAGGAAATTGTTATTGATCAGCACGCATTAGCATGTATTAGCAACTTAATGGGTTATTCATGAATATGTTTCAAGGGACAACTTGCCCCTGGCCTCTGATGGATCATGCTATGTTACATGTTATTTCAAACCCTGAGTCTCATAAGAAGACACGTCTATGTACACATCTAGATGTTTGGTCATTTGTCCAGTTGACCTAATTGGGTTGGCCAGTTGTTGGATGGCAGTGCATGGTGAGAAGATACATTTGGGCACTAGTAGAACTTCTGTTGATCTTCTGTAATGTCCCCTATTAAATTCTTGTTACTCTACTTTTACTTACCAAGTAGCGTTTGCAATTAATTGCAGCTTAAATAAGCGGAACCTCATACATTGCACCTCATCTTTTCTTGAGTTCTTTCCAGGAGAGACATTGATAGCGGAACAGGCTTCAGTGTGCGCCTGTAACAAAACCTCAGAGGATGCCAAGTTAATGACCGTTTAACTAAAGAACAAAAACGGCATTAGTGTGTCAGGCAGCTTTGTGTTGTGCTTCTCCCGCTGGTACCCATCGCCTGCATCACCTGCTGGTAATTAACAGGATCTCCTGTCCCAAGACCCGGCGATGCAGGAGAGCTCAGCATGCAGCAGCGGGAGAACTGTCAGGCGGAGTACTTCACTTACTTTGCAGGCAGCCTGGAAGTAAGAGGGTTAATTGTGGGGTATAGATTTATTTTAATTCTCACCATTACAAATTGATTGCACAAAAAACAGGTCTAACCATTGGATCTCAAATTAAAGGGACGGTCCAGCTCTTTGCTGCATATGATAGCTGAATGCTTCCCTTAAATTATAATTTTTGCTTCCTTGAGAATACATTGAGGACCATAAAACTGAGCTTTACCGAGGTAAAATTGCCCTTAACTCCTTCACAAACGTCCTTCTTTAAGAGCCGGATCACTTTGTCCCTCTTTCCCCCGCTGTCCATCTTTTCTAGGAGAATGTTTTCTGGATATGAGGGTATCGCAGGGTTCTACAGCCAAAAAATGTGCAATAATCTGCATAGAAACAGCAGAAATAAATAAACCATACTATTCTTCTTCCATGTCATCATTTATATAAACAGTTATCAGTAGGTCATAAAGTTACTTAAAAAGTCTTGTGCCCCCTAGCATCATCTGTTACCAAAAATTGGACTTAAAAAAGCGACCCTCCTTGGCCATTAGCAACCCTGGGGGGCAGTATGTTCTAATGGGGCTAGAAACATATGAAGCTCTACTTTTAGAGTCATTCAAGTCTGTTATAAAAAATTAAAAAGCCAGAGGACTGCAGTAGAAGCTTATCCTCTCCCCGATAGGGTTAAGGTAATCTGCCCCTGTACCGCGTACCAAGTTATTTTAGTGTGTGTGGGTAGAAAGTAGACGTACTCCTTTATTAAGCTCTTATGTTGTCAATCTATGATCAGGTGAGTCACCAGAGAGTGTAGGTGTGTGTACCTGGGAAACCATGTGTTATGTTAGGATGAGACCAGCTTTCTACAATTTACCATTATCCTAATGTTTCCCCCCAAAAAATCTTACCATTTTATTTCTGTTGTATTTCTACCTAGATAAGACCTCCAGGTTAACATTAAATAAATATATAATAAAGCGGGGCTTGGGAGGAAAGGTGGGATCAGAGATAAGATGTAAGATAAGCTATATGGGTGGATAATAAATGTGAATGGTCAAAGCTTCTATAAAATCCCTTCCTTTTGCCACATATACAAAAATGGTGGCCTGTGAACCACGCGTTTATAGACACGCATGTCTGCCTCATGGAGAATCCAACTCTGCCGATCCGTTCCCTGTATAAAAGAAAAATCGCATTGTACTTATTGCGCTCGAGGTGGTAAATTTAACCCCTGATAAGTTCAGTTTATAGAAAGCTGCATAGTTCGTGAGAAAAACTTGGGGCCGGCTTGGTATGTATTGGCTGGGTCTTCGTTCATCAGATAATATTTGGGCTAAATTTAAAAACCCTCGGTGAAGATCCTTCATAGACATTGGTTTCTGCATGGAGTCTGCATATGTGATGCGATAATTAGAGACATACAAGATGTCCTCTCTCTAACTGCAATCATCGCAGGACAGAATTAGGTAGCGGTTGAGAGATTCAGTTTACAATAGCAGACGGGTTCATAAAGGGCCTGGAGAATTTATATTCTATAAACTGTTATGGAGGTTGCCTTTAGTTTATGACATCAGAGAAGCTTTATAGCTTTAGTAGCGGAAAACATTAAGCTCGTGTTAGTAACACTCTGTAAATATATGAGACAAATCACAGCCTTTTATATAATCACTTTTAAGATCAGTTCCCATTATATGACATTTAACACCGCTTTACAAACCAAATTCTAATGTATCTTGGAAGCAGTCAACAGGTCTGACAGACTTTATTTGAACCCCTAAAGAATGATGTATTCTTTTTGTCATTTTTATATGTTTGCCCAACGATGAAGGCCCCTTTTCATGCTATTGCATATCCACTATATGGATAAGAGTATTGGGACACCTGGCCATTATACCAACAGGGACTTTTATGACATCACATTCTAAATACATAGGATTTCCACAAGATTTCATAGTGTTTCTGTGGGAATTTTTGCCCATTCATCCAGTAGAGCGTTTGTGAGGTCAGTCACTAATGATGGACGAGAAGGCCTGGCTCGCAACCTCCATTCCAGGTCATCCCAAACGTGTTCGATGGGGTTGAGGTCGGGGCTCTGTGCGGCCGGTCAAGTTCTTCCACACCAAACTCATCCAACCATGTCTTTATGGAGCTTGCTTTGTCTGCTGGGGCGCAGTCATGCTGGAATAGAAAATGGCCTTCCCCAAACTGTTCCCACAAAGTCAGAAGCAGAGCATTGTCCAAAATGTCTTTGTATGCAGAAGTTTACCTTAAGATCTTCTTCACTGGAAGTAAGGGGTCTAACTCCTAACTTCAAGAAGAGTGGAACGCCAAAGGGGGGACCAACTATATATAAATGTCTATGTATTTAGAATGCAATGTCGTAAAGGTCCCTGTTGGTGTAAAGGTCAGGTGTCCCAATACTTTTGTCCATATAGTGGTGCACAAAGCAAGGTCCATAAAGATATGATTGGATGAGTCTGGCTTGGATCTGAGGCTGCCTAAATCTACAAAAGAATGGTTAGTTCTCCACGATATTTGGAACAACCGAGTTCCTCTGCGAGTGTACCTAGAAGAACTGATGCTGCTTTGAAGGCTGACCAAGGGTGACCAAGCCAAATATTTCTTTGATTTCGATTTTTCTTCCGTTCACTCATTTTGCCTTTTGTTAATCAATAAACATAAACTAAAATGTCTATTTTTGAAATCATTTTTACTCAACACCATTTTTTTTTTACACGTGCCTAAAACTTTCTCTAACACTAGAACTTTTTACACCACCTCCGGTTCCTCTTCACCCCCACCATAGAAAACATTTGAACTTTTAAAACATGAACAATACGATAGCACAAACTGTAATGAAAAGGGTGCCGGGGAGCTCTGGAAGACACTGGAGGAGTTAACGTTCTTCGTTTAGAATGTAGAAGAACGCACTGATACTCTCTGCCCTGCATCTCCGGCATCAGATCAAGGCGAGAAGAGAGAGGCAGAGCGTCAGACATATAGTCTGCCCTGTAAATGCATGTGATTGGTGATCGCAGTAATCACATGACTGTGGAAGACTCCAATTGGTCCCCTGTACCAGGAAACATATGCCCTACTAGCTATGACTCCTTTTTTAGGGTGCAGTAGTATGTTCTAGGACCACAAGGGGGTTAACGTAGAGAGAACACGTTGCTGGACATACGTCGAAGCAATTTTAGGATATGAAGATATCTAAGGCCGTTTTTTACAACAGTAATGTCCGTGACAGATTTATAATTATGCATAGACTGGTATTTATGGTATTTATTTATGGTATTTATGGTATTCCTCGCCATAATACTGTTCCATAATGTTTACCAAACTTAGCCTCTCATGGAAAAATGAGTCCCTAAAGTATCTGGAGTTCAGGTTCTTCAAAACATTTCACGTATAGACTTAAAAACATTAAAATAGGGTATAAAAATCTGTGATCTGTGTATGTATTATGTGGAAGACATAAGGGAAAGTTCATACTTGGGGCCAATGAGTTACGATTTTCAGCCAATGTACTTTATCTAATATGTTAAGTTCTGACTTTTTTTTTTTAAAGTAAAAATTGAATTTTTGCTAATTTACAGGCAAATAGCAGCAGAACAGGTGGGAGGACAGAAAAAAGCTTATCAATCTTCTTTTAAGACTCAGTGGGCTGCGTGACTCACTATTCAGCCTCCTCAATGATTAAATAACACTTGGTGAGTTTGGAGCTTTAAGCTAAAAAAAATAAAAATAAAGTAAATCATTTGGATTTTAGAGAGTTGGACTTTCAATTCTAGATTTGTTTGGCGTTCAACAAAAAGATCTGCTGCATGATCATGCCATAAGAATAGTTACATTCTGTGTATACGTATTCTTGGGGCTTTTGCACCAAAATCCAGACATCATGAAACACCCAAGGTGGTTCGTTGTGTTATATACTACGTTGTTTATCCATTGAATATGATGGCGCTATATAAAACGATACATAATAATACATTATCTATATTGAAAACCCCGTAATTGACCCTTCTACGGGGGAACTACCCACAGGTCACATCATATAAGGCAGCATTTGGCTTGAAGTGAATGCTATCGGTTCTGATATTCAGAGACTTGGGCCCCTTTTATGTGCCATTAAACTCATGTATGGTTCCGTTTCGGGATACAAAGTTAACACAGAAATCGTTTTATGACGTCTGTAAATAAAGCTACTTTGAGCGATAGCGGCAGGTCCGTTCTATTTGCAGAGCAGTGCAGTGAAACGGCTACGAGTCCTCAGACTCTGGGGGTTATCACAGAGCGTCGTGCCGTCTTTTAGCTTCGCTGGAATTTCCTCTGTATGCAAGTAAGTCAATGAAAATGGAAAAACGTGGAAATAATCAATTTTTAGGGGAGGACAGAAAACCTTTTGCTGAGCAAACATTTGTAAAAGGGCCTCGTTGATCCCTTTGGGAATCTCCACTCTCTCAAGCTGATGGATAGCATTAATATTTTATGAAGACTCCAGCAGCAGCGAGGCTTGCGATGGTATGTGAGATTCTGGCTTCATGAAAGCTCTGGAGCCTCAGAGTTCAGGTCTCCGAGCCAAACCATGTAACTTTATTTCCCCGCTTTAGTTTATGAGTAAATGAGGCGACTTGTCCTTGTATCAGCACACTAGAAGAAGCAAACGTGTCTTTTTATACCTTTTAGGGTTCTTTACTAAGCAATGATAGAGAGGTTCCCCAACATTAAAACATCTATCCCAACCATAAACAAAAACACTCATGAAAGCAACATGATGGAACCCCAAAGACATCTTTGAATGCATAATTAACCCTTAAAAATTGTCCATACTGACCTTATTGGCCATTAGCCCAGCCGACACAAGCCAATGAACCAGGCCTGACCAACCGGAGATTTTTGGCTGCCCTTCTTTTCTTCACATCACTGGAGAAGAGGGCCCCAAAGAAGCCAGATCTCAATGAGACGGATGACCTTCATTACTTTCCCTACAGGTTTCCGACCAATGGCTTCATAAATGCTACCAGGATGTCCCATCAGCCCTACATCCTGTGTCTTTTTACGTTTATTTTACCACCCTTCAGTGTTTTGGAGATAGTAAAACAAATGCGCCGGCAAGCATATGATCTTTTCCCATAAAATACACTTTCTGGATACCTAAAAAGAAGTAAAAGATGAAAATTTTTAACACTTTCATGAAATATAATACCGTCCTGTTGTGTTACCCCAAAGTGTGGGACATTGTTAAATAAAATACTCTGAACAATTCACTGCAACTGTGTGCCTCTCGTTACACCAAAAATATTATCAAACTCAAGTATACCTACACACACACACACATACACACACACACATATATATATATACACACACACACATACACACATATATGCACACACATATACACACACATATGCACACACATACACATATATGTACACACACATACATACACGCACACACACACACATATATACATACCACACATTCTACTCAATGCCTGCATGTGTTATAAGGATAGAGACCGATAACACAATAAACAATATTTTGTGTGTATTATTTTTTTCTCCCCGATTATTATGAGTTCTGGTGTGTGGGAGTCACAGAAGCGTGACGGAAGGTGTTGTGGGCCCCGAGTGTGGTTTTTGGTTCCCCCCTCACGCTCCTTTGAATCCTTATTCGTTCCACATGTTCTTCTTTCTGCCCCGGCGGCCGAACGCACGCAGAGAGAGGGCCGAATCGGGGCCAATGTGGGAACGCGTCTATTCCAAAGGCTGGGGCCAGCTTCCAAGCGGGCTCCATGTGTGTAATCAGAGCAGAGCATGCACGCCCAGAGACATGTCAATGCTCCATTAACCTCTTCACTGCCAGACCTCCTTTTTTTTTTTATAAAAGCTATTTTCTTTGCTGACTGAGCAGCTGCAAAAAAACAAACATGGAATTCCTTGTTCCCTGCTCAGTTTTTTCGGGCCCGTCATATGAAAATGTGTGTCTGCGGGTGTGTATGAATTCGCTCTCACTCTTTGGTACATGGAGGTTGTTACGTGTTGGCAGGTGTAGCGTGTTACATCTCCTTCCCCGTCAAATCATATGACAGATGTGTCTCTTCGTGTTTGACAAACGCCATATTATTTCTGTTTCACCCAACAAACACAGACCGTCTCTCATAGACATTAACCCTTCAGAAGATGTGAACGCCCATCCCGGCATCATAGCTGCCGCTTCGTGTTAATCTACAGAATGCCGGTTTAGCCCTTTTTGCAGGAAAAGCTCGTCAAACGTCAATTCAAGCTGCGTGTAAACCGACTACTTAAGCCAATTCACTAACTTTTTTGGCGCAAACACAGCTTTATAGCCGCTTAACATGACCCAGACTTCTTGTTGGCTGTAACGTTTCAGCTTGGCCTTTGTCATTCTTAAATAGTTTAGGTTGACCGCCCCAAATTTGGCAGAATTGCTTTAGCTGAAGCCGTTTAATATTTACTTGGACAACCTGACATGGTGATACTGGATACGATGTATCTGTAGGTCCCTGCGGACATGGATAATATTCGAGTCATTGCCGAGTCATCTCAGCTTTTCGGGGGTCCAAGTGCGTTGACGGCACTTCACAAATACGGCAAATCCGTGATAAGCACTAAGCATTTAATCCCAATAACTACATGCGCGGGGACGCGTTATGAAGTGATGCTGGCTCACGTCCAGGTCCGTGTAAAATCCTAATCCTGGTCTAACATGAAATCAAACATAGACGGAAAGCATTCATTCTAACCATAAATAGCAAATCTTGACAGAACGTCATTCGGAAATCGACCCCTTCCCCCGTTTTGCTTTTCGAGTCAAATATCGAAGGGACTTTATATTTAAAAAAAAAAAAGGCAGGAAAAATAAGATAAAAATTTAATAAATATTTTTGTTCTGTGCCCTAGTTTTTGAGGTTAAAAAAACAGTGAACCTTCACGGATATAACTGAATGTCGGGCATCAAAGAGATTCTACAGCTGGGTTACGGTTTCCGGGCTGTATATTCTTAATGATTTTTTATTACCTTTTTGGGTGTTTTATGGTTATTTTGTTATTGTGATTAGGGTACAGTCCTTGGAACCCGATGAACTGCCAATGAAGATTGACCCTCGTTGGTAAAGTTAATGGTGTGAACGTCTTGGGTCTTTTGGGTCTGTTCTCTAAAGGGAGAGTTTGACTTCATTGTACGTTATTAGGAGCCAACCCCATGAGCTTCTACTTCAGGCAGAGCATGGTTAGCCCTGTATAATGTATAGTTCATTAAGTGAATTTTCTTGAAAGTCTCCCCACCCGTTGAATTATGCATTATGCAGGCCTAGGTAGGTCCTTTATACTGGAGCTTGCAAGAGTTGGCCCTTCATAATGAATAGTAAAACATTTACTTTAGTGAATAGACCCCTTAGCGTTACCCAGACATATAGACAGGAGTCCCTCAAGGAGAGCTTGCCATTTTTAGATAGATTAACTGTGAATTATATATTTTTTTGCTCACAGACTCAACTTTGGTTGCAACCCAGTGAGGTTTACTTAGGATGTTGTTGGAGACGGAAAGCATTAAGGAAAGAGACATGATTAAGGCTCAGGGCATTAGTCCATATCAGCAGCTAAAACATTTCTCTACGGCGATGGGGTTATGGACGCGTCAGCAGAATGAGGGTTAAGCAAAGCTTGGCTGAGGTCTCCTTCCGTCCTCGCAGCTTCTAAATAAAATACTGCATTCTCAGGCAAAAGAATCTCTGAAAGGACTTAATTTTATTAACCTAAGAAGATCTGCCCTTCATCTGAATGGAAACTTTTAAGATTAGTTTTTTTCCCCTATGGCAATAACCTATCAGTTCCTGCCTTTGTGTCACATGACAATTAAGTGTTCCCAGCACAAATCATGAATGAGACGATGATTAAAAAAAATTTTGGGAAGGGTTTGGACGCAGTACCGGGAATGATGTTTCTAATGATGTATTTAGTTGCGAAAGTTTCCCATTCAGCACTTTTAACATCAGGTTATCTGTATGAGAATACCATTTACCAAAGATGGATAGATCTACAATAGATGACCATAGAGAACGATACCTGCCAAGTGTCCCAATTCTGCCTGTTTCTGTCTGTTTCTGTTCTCTCCCACTATCCTTGGTAGGACAGTTTTTTTCCCTTGTCTATGTTTGTGAACGCTATCCACTTATGCCTCCATATAGAGTTCATGCGTGAATTTGCATGAAGTGTTTTGGGGACTACACTAGTCCTTTATCGATCAGTTTTGGAAATAAATTAGCTTTTCACCCTGCCGCTCATTTGATTAATAATTACACGATTGTGCAACACGATTGGAATATTTGGTGAGTTTCAGATATTTTTGTACACACGGTTATTACTCAGAATTTAGTCACCATTCCCCCCAAATAAAGAAATAGCACTTTCTTTTCAAGTTATTAGGAACGGTAAATACTGGAAAATTGTTTTCTCGTGAATAAGTCGGAATAAATCTACTGACCCCAATGTGATTATGCGTCACTATGACTCGGGGCACTAAAAAGCCCCCCCTACCCCGTTACTCAACCTTAAGCAGCCATACTAAGGAAATATGTCTTTTCCGTCCTGCCGCTGAGCAAAAAGGTTTTGCTTCTTAATCAGAACCACATGTAACGTGAAACTACCCAGACGGGGCGAAAAGAATACAGTCTGTCTCTCTCTTTTATTTCTTCTTTTTTTTTGTTCTGGTTCCCAGGCATACGCGGCCGTCTTAGTTACAAAATATACATTTATTTTTCTCTTTTCCCCCCACTGCGTAAGTCTAGAAAAAAAAAAAAAAATTAGCGGGGAGGCTGGAAGGCAGCCGCCAAATGCGAATTCAAATGTGTGTCAACGTAGTTCGCTGGCGTAGAAATGAGGGAGGAAAGAGACGTTTGAGGCTAAGACTTTTGGAATGGTGATGGGATACAATATTCAATAAAATGTTTTTTTTTTGGTAAAAAAACAAAATCCAAGCGTTTTTGGGAGACAACCGCTGCCACGGGGTTCCTCATGGGACAGATTTTCAGTGTGAGATTATAAATTAAGTGCAACCAGAAAATAATAATGATCCTTGGGAGAAGTTCTTAAAGTCTATGTTTTGGGTTACAAGGATCCTATGTAGACGTCTCCTATATATAGAGAGAGAGGGAGAGAGAGAGAAGTATTCATGATTGGATCAAACTTTACCTCTTGCATTATATATATATATATACAGACATACATACATCCTCTGAACTCTTTCCGTAGATGGCAGCGCAGAAGCTGAGACTTGCTGGCAAAGCCAAGTTCTCGATCTCCAGCCGGACAGACACGGGCGTCCATGCCCTCTGTAATTCCGCTCATGTGGACATCGAGAGAGAAGGAGGAAAGCCACCGTTTTCAGAGACCATCCTTGTGAACGCTTTGAACCATCACTTGAAGCCAGAGCCCATCTCGTGAGTAACAAGGAGACCGTGGTAGGGCGTTTAGAAACACTTCACGGAGTGTTACTTTTATAGTAACCAGTTTAGTTCTAGAACATCTGTTGGCAAAAAATAGACGATGCCGTTGAGTCCTATGACGTATTTTGTTACCAAAATTTGAGATCAATCGAAAAAGGTACCCGCTTCATCTCATGGTTGGGGACTTGGGACTAAACCTTCAATATTAATGGACAGTTCTCTGAGAATTTATGTTCTCCGTCATCGTTCGTATTACAGAGCATCCTTTTGCAAATCCACCGCTTACTCCTGAAGATATTTAATTATTACTATTTAAAGCAGTCATCAAACTGTTTTTATTTTTAGTTTTTTGGATGACAGGTGCACTTTGTTATCAGGGAAACGTCCAGAGCGGTCTGTGATAGAGCAGATAGACTGCAGATGCCTCTGGCAGTCAGGAGAAGTAAAGCAGATAAGTGGACGATGCACTGTATGTTTATTGTTGCTAACAGATGAGATGGAGCGGCAATGATTTCTGGCGTGGAAACACAGAAAACTGTACATTCCTGCCCATACTGCAAATCTCGCACACAATGCCTGGTTCCCATGGTAACTAATTACCACAATTGAACAGCATGTTCAGTTTTTACTTTTTCGGGGGATGACAGGCGAGCCTCGGTACACTTGCCAGTAGGATGCTCACATTTTGGAATCCAAGTTATAACTAGACTTGGGCACCATGGGGCTCTTCGTGTTCGTCTTCGTGCTCGTCTTCGGGAAAAAAAACTTTGTATTCCGCGGAAATTCGCCTGTTCCTGTCTTCTCTTCGGGCGAATATTCGCGGACATTCTTCGTGTTCGTTTTTTTCTTCGTTTTCCTCGGTTAAGGGGTTAATACGGGGTTAAAGCCGCTCTGGCGCCAGGAGTTTAAATGTCCGTATGAGCAACTCTATTGGTCGTCAGCAGGGGGCAGACGAGCCCCCTGCTGGCGACCAATAGGGTCGCTCATACAGACTGCTAAACTCCTGGTGCCGTAATTGTCCGGCAGATCCCGCTGGTCTCCCTGTTCTAGCATTTATTAACTGATAGAACAGGGAGACCAGTGGGATCTGCCGGGTAAGTTGCAGCATTGGGATTTTAAAAGTCTGTACGAGCGACTCTGTTCGTTTTCATGTTCGCCCGAAGACGAATGCACAAGTCTAGTTATAACAAGTTACAGCCCAACGTGAAGACCGTGTCAGCCATTTTCAGCCATCCAGCTGGTTTGGGATAGTTGAAGGACTTCACAAACTTTCTGCTGCAGGAACTCGCTAATGGTGGAAAACCAAATGGTTCTTATGAAAACCATAACTTGACCCACCTGTATCAAAGTAGGGAATTCAGCTGTGATGAGAAAAGCACCAGTTGGGATGCCTAGATATCATTCAAGGAGAGTAGAATATGAAGTCAGCTCCTGACTTTGATCCATAGAATCTGCCCATTCAAATTGTACAACATCCCCAAATCTTTCTGTCTGGTTTAACGTGTCATGCTGACCCTGGAGTTATGGGGCGTTATTGCCAAGGCATGCGTCAGCCTTTGGTACCGGCTGTAAACAAGGATGTTGCCCACATGTGCGTACCATCCAGAACTGCGTTTAGATGACAAGGCCTTAAGCTAAGATAATGAAGGGACAATGTATTGTAATAAACCTGAATCCAAGTGTTAAAGGGTTTTATTTAACCGCATGAAACCGCTTTATCATCAGTTTACCTGTATTCTTTTCATGTTCTGGATTCTTGTAGTTATATTCAGCTTTCGTGAATGCTTACTGTAAGTTTGTATCTCTTTTGCCCAGGGTACTTAAGACCATTCGCGTTAGTGACAGTTTCCACGCGCGATACAATGCATTATCTCGGACGTACATATACCGCATAGTGACCGGATGCAACCACTTTGACCTTCCAGTGTTCGAGAGGAATCTGTGTTGGGCAGCGTGTGTAAGGTAGGTCTTCGGGAACTGAAACATTAAAACGGGAACAGAAAATTGGGATTTTGTGATGTTTGATGGAACCGTGCTCCCAAATCAACAGCAGCTTATGGAAAATATATTCATACTACCACTTCAAAAGTCCAGTCCTTGAGTGTTAAAGCCTTGACTAGACAGGTGTCTTCACTAAGGGTCTTGCATGGGTGACATTTTTAATTGGCTGACTACCCCTCTCTTCCTGTGAAGGTTAAGACTTGGTCATGGCTGTTTGATGTTGGGCAGATCTGGCCAAAAGGTTATATAGGAGTATATACCATAATTATTGGTCATGTGTATGAGTCCATGGAGCAAAACTGGTGACTTTATGAGAAAATGCCACCATCTTACCAAGTTCCCGAGCCAGTTTTCACCCACTTGCCTGTAATGAGAGCTAATTTTCTAAGCATACTCTAGCTTTTGAATGATTACCTTTAATGTTTGGTATTATTGTTATTTGCAGTAGTCTGAACATCCCAGCCATGCAAGAAGCGGCACAGCAGCTACTTGGGACCCATGACTTCAGTGCTTTTCAATCAGCCAACTCTGAAAATGTGTTCAGGTCTCCCATCAAGACATTACTGCGGGCAGACATAACGCCCTCCTCTGGTTTCTGGCCCCATCACACACAATACAGGTAACTTTACAGTTTGGGTTTAGGTTTAGGTTCATGAGAATGTGGAAATAGTATCTTAACCATTCTACATCACTTATCATGTCACTCATTTTGGGAATATCCAAAGCAGAGATCAAATAATGACAGCCAGGATTGATAGTCCATTTATTTATTAAATCCCTTAGATTGTAAACTCACAAGCCGGCCACTTAAAGACAGGAACTTTGTATAAAGCTCTGGCTGCTCAGTTTCAGTTCTAGTAGCATGCGTATAATTGGCTATTTCCATTAACCTCATTGGGAGGTCCTGTACAGATCATGTGCAGGAAAGGTACTTAAGTACGCTTCCTGGTTTCATGGGTTAATGAAAATGAGACTGTGTAGACAAACCCTCAAGGGAGACCATGTAACCACGAGTATGGAAAATGAAATGTTACACACCCGGTTTGTCATTTCCTTCTCGATGTTTATGATTGTCCACACTTCAGGTATTGGTTTAGGTCTGAAATATGCAGTGGGGACATAAATTGGAAAAGATACACAAGCATGTTTAGGGCCATCTTTTACCCAGGGCAAAAGGGGCAGCTGCCCTGGACTTATCTTAGGGGCCCATAACAGCTGCCCATTGAGACCCCATTGTTTGCATACAAGCAGCCAGCTGCATAGAGGAGGAATAACTGAGTCTCATGCCAGTAATGAGAGAAGGCTCCTGGCAGCACGGCCCCTGAGGAAAGCTTACCCAGGGCCACATTGGCATTATGTTCATTTTATTATTACAGTAGTTCTAAAGGATTTAGGGGAAAGGCATTGAATCTGATTTCACCCTAAAGATACAACTTTGAATGGGTTAACAGCGGAGACTAAGAGTAGGCATGAATTTCCCATAAATGAGGCAACATCTGGTGTAAATAATCATGTTTCCCTCTGGATTCTTGTGCAGGCGTCAATGGACAGCCGGCTCCACCCGTTCATGTAACGACATAAAAATGTTGGGCTTTACAATGGAAGATCCCCGTTACCACCCTCCATCTGTGACCCAAACCTTCCGTATCTTAAAGACAATCCTCCCATTGCAGAAACATTGCAATTTCACTGGTGTTTACAATGTAAAAAAAAGGTTACCATGTTGAAGATGATGTAACAAGGTAACAATCACCTAGAGCAGGGGCGTCCAACATGCGGCCCGCGGGCCAAATGCGGCCCACGAGACCTCGAGGTGCGTCCCGCGTAAGATCGGCAGCCAGGGCAACCGATCTTACGCGGGCCGTACCTCGAGCCCTGCTACAACAAGAGCCCTGCTACTTACCAGTGGGAGGGTCTTTTGTACTGCAAAGAGCAAGCGGAACCCAGCAGAGTTCACGTGACATCACGTGGCGCTGCTCCAGTCCTGCTTCCTCTGTGCAGTACCAGAGAACGCAGAGGGAGGCCACGCCCTCTGCTGAAGTCTGTGAGCGGCATCGAGGAGCTGCAATGCAGGTAAGGGGGTGGGGAGGGTGTTTGAATGAGTATGTGTGATTGAGGGAATGAATCTGTGAATGAATGAGTATATGAATGAATGAGTATGTGTGTGATAGCATGGATGTGTAAGTGCTTGAACCTAGGCATGATGGGACTGTGATTGCTGTTAGCAATCACACTCCTATCATGCCAAGTCAGCCAGTACATCCTGAAAACTAGCTAGCTGCCCCCTTGTGTATTGATGCTGCCAGCATGTACTGGCTGACTTGGCATGATAGGAGTGTGATTGCCAACAGCAATCACAGCAAGCACAGTCCCATCATGCCTAGGTACCAGCATTTACTTGTTGCCTGTGTATGATAGGAGTGTGATTGCTGTTAACAATCACACTCCTATCATGCCAAGTCATTTGCTAATTTTTTTTGTCCAATTGTGGTGTGTTACCTACTTTTATAAAAAATGTGAGTTTTTATTATTATTTTTAAAGGTGGCTAAGTGAATGTTTTGGTCCAGAAGTTTCATTTTGGTGTATCCCTAGAATAAATAGAACTATTTAATCTCTAATTATGCTTAATTTGTAGTCACAACACTTTCTAGGCCCAGAAATCAGTGAGGGTAAAGGTTTTGTGAGTGCGGCCCGCGCATGTATACAATTCTGATGAAGTGGCCCACTGCAGAAAAAACTTGGACACCCCTGACCTAGAGGAGGGGTGTCCAACCTGCGGCCCTCCAGCTGCTGCAGGACTACATCTCCCATAATTCTCTTTCAGCTCAATGGCTGGCTGAGGAGTATGGGAGATGTAGTCCTGCAGCAGCTGGAGGGTCGCAGGTTGGACACCCTTGACCTAGAAGAAAGGCCTTTCATCAGTAGAGCATACAAAGTATATGTTCTGTCTCTGGTGTTTACTGCGTCTTTTATTTTCTAGGGACTTGCAGTTCTGGGACTTGACCTTCCAGGGCAGATCATTCCTTTATAAGCAGGTACGGTACTCTGGCCATAACTGGTGGATTATCCGTGCGACAACTATTTTTTTTTTTTTTTTTATTAAAAACAAGTGATTTAAGTGGCATAATAGAGAACAAGTGACATAATATTTATAACATATTTTGTTTTTACGAAAGTTTCTTTAAAGTACTAATACTCCAAACAGGTAATTATTTATTCAGTTATCTTAACACGTGTTACATTCTGGAGGCCAGTAACGTTTAATCACAAATTGCATCAAAGAGATTTTCTTGTTTGATAAGTTGTCCCAACATAAATCCTGCAAAGTAACTTTGGATGAATCGTTGAGAAGTTCCAAGATGTTTCTTAGTACGGCATTTGGCTGAACCCCATCATCTCCCATTTGTACCTGTTTCTGTGTCGACAAGGTTATATTATATTTATATATATATTTATCTTAAAACAACATTTTCATTGGAGAACTGCCAATAAATACCCTTTAAAAATATTATGTTGTATTTGAAAATGACACAATTTGAAGAAAAAAAATAAAGGCGATTCCAGAATTATACACAAATACCGAAAAAACTTCAGCCTTAAGAGCTCTGCCCAGGGCCCTCAAGTGCATTAAATTACTTTTGACCTCATAACAAAACAATGGATGGGACACTCCTTTTAAAGCATGTCAATGTCAAAATACGCCTCGTTCGCCCTTGGATTTGAAGGAAGGCACCAAATTTGCTGATTAGTGACTAAGATACGAACCTACAGTTTGTTGCTATTGACAATTGATATTATTTCATATGGCAGTATGGTTTACATTACTGGGCTAACACGGCTGTCCCAAGCTACATAGCTAGAGCTTCGTAATGTGTTCTCGCTCTGCCCCCTGGTGAAAGTCTCACAAAATGCCTTTAAAGCAGGTGTAAGAAGGACAAGATTAAAACCTCCAGCAGAAGACATAGAGATAAAAACAACTAACACAATAAAAAAATGTTCGTCTTTATTGTTTAACCTTGTGTGACGGTTAAATGATACATGGATGTTATATTCCAGGCAGCCCCTTTTTCGTCTGTGGATATTCTAATCTTAGCTTTGATGTTATTTAAGACAATGGCTTTTTAAAGTTATTCCATCGCTGGTCTTGACAGGTCAGGAGGATGACTCGGGCTTTGGTAGCCGTTGGTCAGGGTCGGCTCACACCTCGGGAAATGAAAGCTATTATGGAGGCGCGAGACCCTACAGCATTCCCGGGGAACACAATCGCTCCACCGGACGGCCTCTTCCTGAAGAAAGTGGAATACGATGGAATTGGTGAGCAGCCTGCGGGGTAATATGTCATCTCTTGGCAAAGGTTTATCAACACAGATTGTCACGGTTTTCTGCTGTAGAGATAGCGTTTGTGATGTAAACATGCTAGTTTTTTGGCCTGCTATAGAAACAACATAGGTATCAAAATGTGACGGCTGATAAAATATAGTTAATTTGTAGTATGGACAGTTACTTGTATTTTGACATCATTACTTCTCTAATGCGACGGACAGCTCTGACCTCAGTGAATTGACCGGCCCGTTCAGATCTGAAAGCCTCGCAGTAAGCTGATTTCCCGTATATAACCTATTAATGAATGATTTCCCGTATTAATGTATTAATTAAGGATTTCACGTGTTAACGTATTAATTAAGGATTTCACGTGTTAACGTATTAATTAAGGATTTCACGTGTCAACGTGCCATCGCTCTAAATTACATGGAGGAAAGCAGGGAATGGACTACATATCTCTCTGCCGGACACATGACTTTTCTGTCTGTCCTTCCAGTCGTTAATATTTATGATGTACAGGGACTGAAGTCAGAGAAGTTTGGGACTAGTATTGGGTTTTAATTTACCGGCTTCTATAGCTAAAACAGACTCTGGTCGACCCCAAGTCTCTCCCGCCCCAGGAAAAGCAGGAGTCGTACAGAGAAAATAACTCCTTAAAATATTTTCCTCCAAACTGGCTGTGGTTCAAAGTATGTTTCTATTCCTCCCCATTATTAGTGAGGGGGAACGAAGGAAGACCCTCGCTGAGACAAAGCCATCTTTGTTAGCCCGGTCTGCACATTCATATCTTTCTTCTGTACCAGAGGCCAATAAAGCAGGAGGAGGACAGACAGCTAGTGACATATAAGAGCCCAGTAATTACCTCACATACCAGGATGTATGACATCACTATAAAACTTTAACCTACTGAGTCCCAGAAGGGTTTAAAATTACTATTAATAGCTGTCCAACTGTGGCCCTCTAATAGAACTATTGTAGTATCACTTTTTATGATTTGGTGATTACGCGTTATCGCCTTCTACCAGTATAAATGACATTGGAAGTAATTTCCCATTTTAGTTATAATGGATTGGTTTTTTTTAACGTTCTGACTCTTTTTTTCTCCCCATAGACTGAAGTTCAGAAATGATGTTTAAGTTGAGAATCCAATGTCGGAGTCTCTCTAGCTGAATACCAGCAACTCGGTGCCACATCAGCTCCCGAGGAGAAACGCTGTGCATGGACTTTTAATTACCGTGTCCTATAAGGGCCGACACCTGCCCCACAAAATGCCTAAACCTGTTCCAGAGCCCAAGAGTCAACCATGGAGATAAAAGTTTTCTCCTGGCAGCATTTTAGTGTCTGCAGACCAACCCGGTGTCACTGATGGTGCGTCAACCCTCGTTGCTACAGATATGGTTCAGTTTGGGTGTCCGACGCTCTCCGTGAATATATACCTCAAATAGGATATCCTTCCTTGTCCTATTAAAACAACCGTTTTATTTTACTTTGGACAAAATGTGTACTCCTCATAGGAGTGTATTTATCCCAGAGAACAAATACCTCTCAGATGCGTCTTACTTAAGGCATATTTTATAAGGAACGATGAGAAAGATAAGTTATGGAATTGCTGTAACATTAAGATAATAAAAGTTTAATATTTTTATTTTAATTATTTTTTTCTGTTCCCTTCTAATCATCAAGCATGCTTTTATCTTTCTTGAAGCTGGGAGCAACTGAACAGCTAAGGTCAGCATATGTATTTATTATTATGTGCAGCTTTATGTGAGATTAATATTTTCCATCATGTTTAAAAAGTTATGTACAACAAGGTGATGTCAGAACACAAGTTGTGTAAGTTTGTGTGGGTCGGGTGCTAATTATAGAGTTCCACGTGATTGTGGGTAGCTGCTTCCTTTATATGTAGGCTTATGCCTTATAGACTGCTGAGTCTATATGGTTCATTTGTGATTAATGCTTTTCCGCATTAGTTGTACTGAGAAACTTGGATCGTCAACTTCACAGACGGCAAGAACACATTGGGCTTGGCGGGCATGCTAAACAACCACTAAACAAACTTATTTCAGTTACCACAACGTCTTTTCTTGCTCCATCGTCTACTTATGGCTGATCAACCTCCCTTAGCGGCAACTCTTCTCAATTCCACCAACCCCAACGAAGAATGTGGATTGGAAGCGGAATTCCAGTATGGCTTCTTCACGGTTGTGTACAGCCTTGCATTCATTCTGGGTCTGCCGGGGAATGCTGTAGCGTTATACTTCTTATGTCAGCCTTCGCAGCGTGCCAGACGTTCTAACATTTATTTTATAAACCTGTCTGCAGTGGATTTGGTTTTCATATGCTTGCTGCCAATACGTATCTATTACCACAGCCGAGGAAACGATTGGGTGTTTGGAGACGTACCTTGTCGGATTACTGGCACCCTGTTTTATTTGAACATCTACTTGAGCATTGGTTTTTTCACGTGCATTTGTATGGACCGGTACCTTGCTGTAATGCATCCAGTAACCTATCTGAGACTGAAGTCCAGTCAGTACCCATTGGTGTTGACTGTCGGTATCTGGATCCTTGGCAGCGCCATCGTTCTGCCGTTAATTCTTGGGGGTCCACTTGACAACGGGCCGGGAAACAGTAGCCGGATTTCTTGTTTTGAAGACTTTTCCAAGCGGAGCTGGCACAATCGTCTAATACCGTATAACGTCTGTGCCTTGACCTTTGGCTTTTTGGTCCCTTTCACGGTTATCGCAGTGGTTTTCCCAGTGATGGCACACAGAGTGTGGCGGATTAAAAACAGTATGCACGGAAAGGTCGCTATGAGAATCATTGGCTTTATTGTTGCAGTCTCTTTCTTTTGCTTTCTGCCCTACAACATCACGCATCTATTTCACTTCCTTATGAGACTTGGCTTCATCCAACAGTGTGCGGCTTCGAGACACATCTACAAGCTCCGCCGGATTACTTTAGCACTAGTAAGTCTAAATAGCTGCCTCAACCCCATTCTCTATTTCATACCTCTTATAAGCCGACGATTCAGTGCCCCAAAGTTTTTTCACTCCAAGAAGGTATACACCATGAATGAAAACACACATTCCAGGACTAAGGCCACAAATCCATTGTGTCAACGTGAAGCTGCCGTATTCCCAACGGTCGCAACGGCAGAATGGTCAGCGGTCTAAAGATACAAGATATCACCGTCATGTCCCACTTGAGATTACCACAAGACAGTTACCCACAAGGCAGTTCACCATCTAAACTTTGATTGTCCATGTACAGCTTTGTTTCATTAATTATAACCGTCAAGAACACCCTGGAAAAAGCATAATTATGTTCCAGAGGACAGTTATTGATCCAAAGGAATCCCAAAGGAATACCCTGAAACAGGTGTGTTTCATCTATGTGCTAACGCCTTTAAATAAGATTAACAGCTTGTTAGCCGTAAACATCTCGGATAACAAGTATTGGACGCAAAAGTTATTAAAATGCTTGAATTAGCATAATGGCTTCAATGTATTTTCTCAAATAAAATCAACCGGGCTTCAGGCCGTAGACCCTCCCTACCCTCCTCAGAAAATAAAAAAGTACAATCTAGGATATTTTTGGACACCCCATTTTTCTTTGACTTATTCACAGTCTGTTTCACAGGACCTCAAGCCATGGCACGTGTGTCTTAAATTCACGTTGTCTTTTGTCACAGATAAGGTCCATGTGGTGGCATTAAAGACAAGACGTTCCCATTAAAGCAGAAAAACGCCTTGCAAGTAATGAAGAAAAAAAAACCCCGTTTGAACCTTTGAGGTGTTAAACTCATTTGAAAGTAACGATTACAGGAAATAGTTACTTTTTATATCCCTCTGCGGTACAAATAATTTCCTGAGCATGGTGCTTTTTTCATATAATGCGTTAAATATCCTTTGCAGCGATGAGGTTGTTTGTATTTGTTCTGTTGTAATTTGTTAACTTACATTACAGACCCAATGGTCTTGAATAAAACGGACACCAGCAGACATTTTGTATTTTTAAAACATGTTTCTTATATTAATAATAATTAAAAAAAAAGTTGGAGATGAAAAGGTTTTTTTTTTTTTTAGAACTCTGTGCATTATGAAAGGCCAACTAACTCCATTACCTTATAGCGCTAGAAGGTCTGAGTTCTCCTAAAAGAATACACGGTTAATTGTTCAGTTGACTCGAACCATCCCCACTTTCTGTATTATGGAGGACCAACTCAGCCTTTCCTGCAAAGAGAGACTCCTGTTGGGTCTTCATAACCTATAAAGAAGTCCGTGAGAAGAAAGGTTCTACTCATTTGTGACTACAAAATTCTGTATTTACCATCATTTACTGATTTTCTGTTGGAGGTCCTATTAACCTGTTCACATAAACGGATGTTCTACACCATCGTCGAAACAATAGTCTTCCAGGTTCCATGCCACCCATGGGAATGGTATCAAGCGTACGTCTTAGTGATTGGGCAAACGCTCAGTCACTTGATCACTGAAGTATCCAATCGCAACTACAGCTCTGTCCCTCTACCTGTCTAACGTTAATCAAAGATTTAACCCATTGTTGTAATGATTTGTGTTGGTTTTGACAAATGAATTTACTATATGCCTCCCACCCTATTTAAAATTGCATTAATAATAAAATGATGGTGCATATAGTTTAACATGAAAGAAAAAACTGCAGTCCCTACTAATAAAGGAACCTGAGGTCCCCGCGCACAGCACCGAGAGCAAAACCACCAACTTTCACCTCAAGATGACAGAAACCAGACAATTATCCCCTTTGGTGTTCACAGTCACAGAGAGCAAATGAACAGCCCCGCCAGATGCGACAGGGCCAGACCCACCGCAAACTCTCTTGATATATATTACTTATTAAGATATACTAATATATCATTTTTATGCCCTTAAACTTATTTTACAAGGTAATGAAAACAATGCTTTTTTCAATCGACTCCAAGAAGTGGCTTTGGACAGCTCTAACCCCTGGTATTATTTAAAATGCCTGAAGGTTGCTTGGAAAATAATTAAGCATTCATAAGTTAGTTACAATTACATCAAAAACCACTCTATGATATCAAAGCTTAAGCAGTTTAACGGTGATACATTAAATACAGTTTAAGACACCTAGTCACATATATATCTGTTTCTTACATTAACAAGATTAATTTGTGAAAAGTCCACCTTATAATTGCTTTATTAAAAAAGTTGCAAATCATACAAAATAAGTTGTGGTGTCCATCTATCCTGTACATACCAAGCGTGTGCCGATCACCTCTGTAGTTTATATTATACGGTCGGTAGCGTTTCTTAGTCCTTGGTATGAAACGTTTGTTAACAGAAAGTAATCTTCGGCTGATGCCACAAAAAAACAGACAGGGGAACAGCGAGCCAGCAAGGATTCCAGAACACTCAAAGCTTGGATTCCCAACTCAGTCGAACTCCGCAGACCATACGATGCTCGATGACTTGTACAGGGACGGCACGGCCATGATGTACAGACCCGGAGGTCTAGCTTGTTCCTTGGGGCAGGCCTTTCTTTAGCAGGGAGGTCAAAAAACTCCCCAGCTCTTCATCCTGAATATATTCAAGCAAAAATTAAAAACAGTAAATGTAAACAACATGAAAGGTCTAAAAAAATTACCATCGCAACAATGAACAGTCATATAGATTTAAAGGAAAATTCCTGATGCCAATCGGTCTTAAACGTAAACAGAACCAAAACCACATGATTACAAAAGCTAAATATATTTTTACGTTAACAAAAAACAGCAAAACAACTTAGGACTTAATACAACATTGTTATGTACTTTATTAGCACCTCATGCAAACAGATTGCTGATTTTGGGGCACAATGTTGTATGTGGCGTTATCATTACAGCACCCAATGGAGTGGGCCGATAAGCATGATTATGCAATCAGTTGCTATATGGTTAGAATTTAAACTTAACCAGAATTGCTCTTTATAAATAACCCTCTAAGTCTCATTAAAGGTTCACTCCAGCCACACTCTTATATTACATACATATTGGAAACTTTTTTGCATAGACTTCGATGCACTTTACTGCATGCAAATCGGTGCAGACATAAGAAATTAGACTTCTGTCTCATTCAGCTCCTCCCTCTAGCGGTCGGGGGGCATACACGAGTATGCTTCTAGCACATGCTCAGTAGAACTCAGAATCAATGGGTGTAGCAGCATACATGTGATTGGCTGTTATTTAAAATCTGATGTTCTGCTACAATACGTGTGATTGGCTGCTGCTTAAGTAACTTCAATAGGAGTGATACTGAGTATGTGCAGCCCTGGGAGAAGGTAAATGAGACAGGAGTCTAGGTTTCTAGTTCCATTAACTAAACAACAGATGCCCCAGTTTGCATGCAGTAAAATGTATTGGAGTGAGTCCAAAAAGGATTGGAAGTTACAGTTAATAATGAAGGATAATTTTAACTTTAAGACAACCAACACAAAGTATTCCCCATAGAGTAAAGTGGCCCTCTAGGTGCTCGTTATGTTGCACTCTTACTATTTGTAACACAATAACCAGACACATTGATGAAGTGCACCAGATGCTATCGGGGCTACTGATAATATTCCTCAAACACAAACAACTGATGAATGAAGGTTGCATTTATATCCAACACCCTCATTCAAATTAAACATCAGCCCCCATGGGTATAACAGTAAAACTAACCTGATAGGTCCACGATATCAAAAGAACCTTTGTTGTTGGGTCATCTGAATGGGTTGACACCTGAAGCAGAATAGATTCCACCATGATGGAGCCATCAGGGAGATGTTGGACAACATGATCCTTAAGCACACTGTAGAAGAGATGCATAAAATGTTTAAAACCTTGTAAAGCTTTTACAGACATACCTACAGATGAAATGAAATATGAAAGACTGCATTTCCTACAGTTGAGGGGAACTGATGGACTACAATGCGTCATAGATTGGGCTGTACAGAGTCCCAAGCATTCTCACTACCTTTTATACTTGTAGAAAATGTAGTATAGTAAGTAGGATGAGACCATGGTTATCTTATAATTCAGGGTAATACATATAGATCAAATGAGCCATAACATCTATCCACACCGCCGTCTGTGCACCTTTTCAGATGGTTGTATATCCGCAGCACGGTCTCCTGCTCTTTGTGTGCATCTTGAATATGTAATCTACAGGTGAATCGCAGCTGGTGCTCTCCAACACCTATCTCCTTCAAGGCTTGCTCAGGAGAAACCAAGCGTAAGGTCTACGGGAAGACACAAGGAGGAACACAGATGTCATATGGTTCTATAGCAATAGGTTAAACCTTTGAGTTACAGAAGGATGAAACATTAGTTCACTAGGACAATGACAACACTATCAAAGGTTATTTAAGGTTTGCTTTGACCACAGTTTATTTCAGCATATCATTCTAAATTTGGTACATTTTGGATAAACTGATTTTTTATTTAAGTCATTTAAAAGGCACGGTTATAATAGTTTAGGGAAATACCCCAAATCAAAGGTTTACCAAACTGAGCGCAAATGTCTTTTGGTGAAGTTCATTGAGTTCATTGTGCTAAATAATACTACACGACGCATCCAAAGAAGGTTCATCTTTACTTACATTATCCTTCATTATTAACGTCCCGTGCATCAGCCTCGGCTTTTTAGAGTCTGGTGGTATAAGGCCTGAAAAAGAAAATGCATGTATTTCATGTCAGCATATGGATCGCTTGGAGTTACTCTGGAGTTCTGTTGCTATAACTAATTGTGGCGAGACCAACACATCGTAAAATGTCCATGCAATGAACGGGGTAACTGGGGCAGTGAGCATGTGTTATATATTTATTACATATATGTATTATATAGAACAAGATGAATATTGTTTCCCAGTCCTGGCTAGGGAAAGCTTCTCTGATCTGGACTTTAAAACACTAATTTGCATCGCTGACCAAATAATGACAGACTTACTCAATGCACTCTCTTTCTTCAGGAGACCCAAAGAAATATCAACAGGTATGTTGGGATTAGTAAGGATGGTGGCAGTCTCTCCGTTGAAGGGCATGTAGCACCTAATTCCTACGAAAAGACCATGCAGTACAGTAAAAATACTAGTAGCTCCCCATCTTTGCATTTACACAGAACCAACTTAAACAAATTATCCCCAAACATTAATTGTATATATTTTGTCTTTTATTTATAAACATGTTTTTGTATCTTTATTTGTATTCATTACTGGATATTTTATTTATATTTAAGTTGTCCATGGAGTTTAGTAATCTAATATGTTTAACACTTGTTTATTAAATTGTAAGCTATAGCAATCAAGGCCCTCCGCAACTTGTCTATGCTATAATTCGCAATAGGTGCTATAACCTAATAAATCACCTCTGCAGAATCTGTTGGAACCATGGTTTCTGTTCATGGTCATGGTCTACTTAATCAATGCAACTTTCATAGATAGCTTGTGGGACCATGGATGGGGTAAAAATTCTTATTTGTACTAACAAGTATAAAATACACACTCACTAAACTCTTGCTCTATCTTCTGTTTGAGAAATTCCATCTTTTTGGCCTCTCCGTGCACCAGTAGTACATTTCGAGGTTCTGCCTGGCGAATCAGCTGCATGATTCCTTTAGCATCGGCATGAGCGCTGAAGGACATGTATTCTACCTGCATCTTCACCTCAAGCTGGTCAGTAGAAAGAAAAAAAAAATCAGAATTAAAATGTGTCTATTATAGGCCATGTAATGTTATGAGCATCTGCCCAAAATTCTGTCCCAAAACTCACAGTCTGCCTTCCTTCCATCTCTAACTTGCGCTGACCACTTAAGATTTTGTGCCCCACTGTGCCTTGCACGCAATAGCCAGGCATAATCACCTGTATGGGAAGACAATGCAATTTAAACATAGAACGAGTCAAGAGTCTTAAAAAGCATCTTGGATCTGAAGTAGGGAATCCACATTCTCTCACCATGTTCTTCTCATTCCCTGCCCATTTGCGAAAGATCTGTAGTGACTGACCAGCGTGCAACATCCCCGGTGTCGCAAACACCACCTGCAAGAGGCAAATTATGAGCATGAAACCCACAGTCTTCATGCCAATTATGGTTTTAGAACAAGATGCCACATATTGTCTTAATACTGAATGGATAGACTACCGGCATCAAGTAGCAAAACCAATCCCCAAATACACTTGAGCTTGTTATGATTGGCAAAGCTGATTCACCGTGTGGAGTAACACACCAGGGGATTATCCTTATTACTAATGAACAGATCTGCAGACATTTAACCTGCACCAAATTCATGATCTAGCATATAATGTCATAAACAGACACCTTCTCAGCTCATTACTGGAGAATGGTTTGAAGGCACTTTTACATCACCACGTACCATTGGCCCAGGGTTATCAGCAAAGGCCCTATCAAAGGCCTTTATGTGTTTAAATTCAAACATGTTTCTCTGCACAAAGGTCTTCCTGATCTTCTGATTGGTCCAAGTAATGAATAGCTTATAGTAATGGTTTGCCTTCTCTGTCAGACCAGTAGAGAAGTAAATTGGGGCCTTCAAGTTCATCCGATCCCTGAAAGAGAGAGAAGAACATCTCATTCTAACGTAGATAAATAAGGGCAAAACATATGTAGGATTCGGTGTTCTCAACTACAGGGAGACCCTGTGAGTTTGCCCTAATTAACACGGTCATGGAGATAACATCGTTGATGTAACATGTGCAAAAGTATTTTTTTCCTGTCCAAGAATAGGTTTTTATCTCCAAAATTACAGTAAATTAAATAATTAAACACTTCTTTAATAATTCTTACCAAAATGTTTCTAGCAAGATGCAGAGCTCCTGTGCACGTCCAAGAGCAAACACAGGAATGAGAACCTAACAAAAGAAAATAAATCAGTTAATACAGTATATTGAGTGCATGATTTCAAAGCCTCCTCGTGTAACACGTTGTGGTTAATTCTAATTCTGCATTATACATATATACATTGTTTTAAATAAAAAAGGAACACAGCAAAGCACCTTCCCACCCTTCTCCACAGTCTCATGGACTTTCTTCAAGAAATCTCGTTCCCGGCATCGTTTCGAGTCTCTGATCGTTGTGGCATAAGTAGACTCCGTTATGAGCAAATCAGGTCGGCACTTGTCAATCCACGCGGCCCTGAGAAGGGAGAAATCTATTTTAAATACATTGGCGAATGAATGGTCTATATTGCGTAGAAGGATTTTCGGTCCCTACTGCTGACCAGGTGAAATCCCAACATGAAACTGGCCTCCCCTTCGTGTCACGTCTTACAATAAGGGGCAAAAGACTATAAACAGGAAGAGCTTAAAATCAGCCTACAAAATGTTACAAACACCCTAAATACTGTTAAAAGGTGTTCTATCATTAAAATCGCATACAAACAATGTCATATAAACAGTTTTTTTTTTTTATTCGGTGACAGGGGTGCTCTGATGCTTGTGATGATCTTCCCAAGTTTGATAAGCCTAGGATCTTACCCCAAGTGTCGATCTGGAGTCATGTTATAGTCACCCTACAAAAAAAAAAGGAAAAATAACAGTAAACAGAATTTAAAAAAAAAGCTTCAAATAAAAATTGGCAGTGTTATTTTACATGTGCTCCAACTTGGTTCTCTACAAAAGGCAGATTGCACAAGAGGCCAGAGACTTGAATAAAGACGCTCAAAAGGAGGCAATTCAATTCTTGAACATATCCTAAATATGGCCACCTTTTATAGGCAGTGTAGGACGTGCATTTGGACTATTTTGGAAGTAATTACAGAATTAAAATTTAGCAGATTCCACGTTAAGACTCCAGGAAATTACACAAGAAAGCAAAGCAATCTGTACGATCAGAAGACCAGCATTCGTTGTGCGCAATCCCATATAGAAACTCACAGTATACACCACAGACTCCGAGCCGACTTTAATCTGAAACATTGCTGCTCCGAGGACGTGCCCAGCATAGTAAGCCTTGATTTCCAACTCATCGTCGACCTGGAAAAAGAAAAATAATAAAAATAATCAGTTTATCAATCGGAAAAAAAAGAAACGTTCAGCATTTCAAGAATCCCTTTAGCTTTAAAAAAATACATATATAATAATATTGCATAATATATATATAAATAATATAATTTTACACCTTTATGTTCCTTTTAAAGATATTGAACATGTTTCACACATTATTTAATATCTGAAAATGCTCCAGAGGCAGGACACACTGTCTAGAAAATCCTTCTTGCAACATGCGTTAAGGCACATCGGCTGGAGATACACGAGAGGTGCTTGATGACCCAGGTCATGCGTAGCTCCCTCTTCCTCTCTCACCTGTACTGTCTGATGAAGGTTTACGGCCACCACTTTCTTCATGCAGTCCTTGATCATCTGAGATGTGAAAAAGTTGGTCTCCCCTTTCTTGTCCACCGTGATCTTCCTGTAATCCTCTAGCAGGATGGGGCATATGGCCTTGGTTGGGTGAGTCATGTATATGGGGCCATCAAAGCCAACCATTTCGCTCATATAAGGCAGCGCTCCACAGTGATCCAGGTGAAAGTGGCTGTGAAGAAACAAACTCTATTAATTGACAACAAGGTTTCAGGTATTTGCATACACAATACTAAAGCCACAATTCTTTATGATCACAACCGTGTATGTTTATAGGATTTAAGCAAAATTCTGTGCTGTGTTTCATTCACTCATACTTGGCGAGGAGACGCACAATTCTGTGTCTTACCTGATTATTACACAATCCAGCAGTTCGGTGAGACGTCCATTTTGCGTGATGTACGTGAAGTCTGGGAAACGACGCTATTTATCAGGAGAGGAAAATAAACCTATTATAGCCATATTTGCCAACTCAACTGGATTTTCAGAAACAGTCCCTAATTTTCTCTTAAAGACATTTCATGCCGTAATGGATGGCAATTGAAAATAGTTCAATAAAATAAAGTCAACGTTCTATCAAAAGTATTTTTCATTTACTCACTTGGTAGCATGACATGTATGATTCTAACTGTATCACATTGGACACATTTAAATGTATATATATATATATATATATAGTGTATGCCACTCACATCATCGTTGAATCCCATATGCATGCCACAGTCCAGCATCACGTTTTTGCCTCCAATAGATACCAGGATACAACTGCGTCCCACATCCTGTCCAGCACCTAGCAGGAAACAAGAGGTTAAACCTGTCAGCTCACTAGACAAAAGCAAATTAAAGAAACAAAAGATATACTTTGGCTACCTACAGGTCTGAGGTGACCTGTGATTGCTTTCAGGTTACCCAGCAGCCAATATTACAAGCCAATAGGGTTTAAATGGAAAAAAAGTGATTCTGGTAGTAAGATTTAAACGATGTCTCATCCCCATAGCAACCAACAGAATGTCCCTGCTGGCTAGACCACTATCGGTTGCCACGGTGATAAAACCACTTTGCAAACTATGTACCAGAATCACTTTTTACACGCAGAGCTCTTAAAAGGAATTCAAGACAGGAAAGGAAGGAACATTTGGAGATTAATCAAAGTATTGATCATAAATCAAAGTGACAAACGTGTAAGCGGACAGACCACCGCAAGGGCCTTACCGAGAGGGGTCACCTTAATCTCCGGCATCTTGGGATCAATTATCCTCAGTGGCTGAAACGCAAATGATACACAGAGGGATCGCTGCTACATTCCAAACCTAAAGAGGGAGACGGACATATTCATTAATTACAATAATCACTCATTACAATAACTTAACAGGGGTAATCTGGCAGGCTGTACTGTGAAAGGCTCTAACACGCTCTCCATATATGTATGGCTATATATATATATATATATACCATTACACAAGTTATGGTGGGTAAAGGTGATGGAAAACCCTCCTTATGTATATATAATTCCCAGTGGAAGACGTTTTTCCTCCTCTTTCCCCCGCCTTCGAATACAAAATCCGGTATCACTTTACATCACACTGCTGAATATTAGTAGCTGTGGGACACAACGGCTGAATGCCTGTCACTTTACTCATCAGAGACTGTTTATATATCTGGGCTCAGATAACATGATTAGAAGCCAACATCACCCCATGCGGGCTGGAAACGCTCCGAAGACGCACAGCTACTACTAGCTATAGACTGGGAAGCGCCATGACAGTCCGAGTGTTTTACGATACAAAGCGTATGGCGCAGCTTCAACCAATCGGCGCGGCCGTTCTAGAACGTCAGCCAATCGGATATCGAGACAACGATAAGGGCGGAAGTGTGGTTGGCAGACGTGCATTGATTGTAACGGGGAGCGGGTGATTGGGTGGCTGGCACGGTGACGTTGGCGGAAGGCAGGGATCGGTATGGGTTACTGTGCAGAGGAGGATTCAGGTGCGGTGACAGGTGGATACGGAAGGGAGGTGAGTTACTTCCTGCTGACAGCGCATTCTGTGTATTATCGCACTCTTATGGGGGGTTTATTCATTTATTTTGGGCAACTATATAGTCCGTTCACTGCCAGCTAGACGAGTAAAGTATTTTACTTTCCTGACAGATTGGCTGATAAGTGGAACAGCCTCCCAGCAGAAGTGGTAGAGGCTAATACAGTGAGGGATTTAAATATGTATGGGATAAGCATATGGCTCCTGAGGGTGCATGAATACAGTGTACAGGACAATGCAGGTTAACGTCCGGCCGTGTGAGGGTTAAGCCGGTTCAGGGATCCCCTTAGTTATAGAATTTTCCGCTAGGCGGGTAACTGGTCGGTAATTATCGGATATTCATATAATCCGGATGGAAACCAGTTTTCCCAACAGAAGAAAATGTTACATCTGTTACTAAACGAGCGTTTGAAACATCATCCAATCTGCTGACAGATATCCCATCTATAAATAAATGTATTCTGGCGATTGTTACAAATTATTATTATTGTTTTCTATAGCACCATCACAGTCCGTAGCGCTGCACAGCGGGTAGACAGGGCATAACAAGTAGCATATAACATAACAACTTGACTTCCAGAAACAGCAGGTGAGGATAACAATGTATCTCATGTCAGCATGATGTTGGCATACAGGTAGAAGGGCAGATATACGGACCATTGGGCTCCATGAAGACCCCTGTTCGCTGCAGCGGGTGGGCGTCCCGGGATAAGCTATTTTTAACGGGCCGGAAGTGGGTCGTAACGCCGCTCCCGCGACCCGGAGCTTCCTTTAGTTACCCGAAGGTTCCCAGGTATACACGCTGGCAGTAAAGGCAACATGTGGGGGTCTTCTATATGGTCAGAAGAGCGTGGAATAGGAAGGAGTCCGGGCTGCGAGACCCTGAGGGTCCCCAGGTATGATGATAACTGTGAAGCCATCCTCTCGTACCTCGGCCGGGGGTCTGGGGGCCGATGTTATGTTTAGCACAGGCCTTGTGGCCATGTAAGGGTTAAAGGGAAAGGATTTCCAGGATCTTGGTTCTTTGTGTCCTGCATTACGCTGTCATGTGAGATGTGCAAACACCTGGCTGCGGCTTTCACGGACCCTCTGCTCTTCCAGCACCATCTGTTTACATTAGTATTTTCTTGCTGATCTACAAGCCTGCGCTCCGCAGAATAAACTGTTTCTCTGAATTAATAATGTTTTTCTCACCAGGAGATCTTCAAGGGAACCGCTTGCCGAGTCCGTCCTAGGAAAGACTTATAATGTCCGGCGTGGAGGAAAAGTTCTCGCTCGGGGAAGTTCTGGTCAGCTTCAAGTCCTGCTTGGTTGATGATGACCAAGATGTTCTGCTAGAACACTACCTCAATGGTTGGAAAGGGTTAGTGAGGTATGTGAGATTATTTCTTTCTGTTAACTGAAATGTATTATTGTTTGGGGGTTTTATTTATTTTTCTGACTTGGGTTGTTTTTGACCAACAACTCATAAAAAACCCACTTCATTTAGTGATATATGGTCCAGGATAATCCCAAACGCCGTTTCTTTCATCTCAGGTTTATGAACACCCTCGGATCAATTTTTTCCTTTGTATCAAAGGACGCTGTGAACAAAATCCAGATAATGGAAAACTACTTGAAGGGGGAAATCGGCGAGCGTTACCGGTCCCTCCAGTCCATGGTCGAATACGAGTTAAGCAGTAACCTTGTAGATTTAACCAAACGCTCCAGCCACCCGGATTCCGGCTGTCGCACGATACTGCGCCTCCACCGTGCGCTGCGCTGGCTACAGCTCTTTCTAGAAAAGTTAAGAACAAGCAGCGAAGACAGCAAGACTTCCACTCTATGTTCAGAGGCGTACAATGACTCTCTGGCCCACTTCCATCCTTGGATCATACGCAAGACTGCTTCTGTGGCTTTCCTCGCTCTCCCGGTGCGTAATACTTTCTTCGAGGTGATGAACGTGGGGACACCAGAAGAAGTCGTGGACATGCTGGGGGAAGCTCTCCCCTTTGTCTCCAAAGTATATGACTTTACACAGGAGCTCTACTCCCAGCACAATCTGCTAGATCTACCTTAAAGGGCGGTCGGCGACTAATCATGAAAAGGATGGGTCCATGTAACGTGTTTGTGTGATACTGGAGCCGTACTATAAATACACCTTTCTCAGTGAAGTATTATCGGTTCTGTGCAGCTGATGCCTCAGACGCTTATGAATGACACTATTCCATTTTAGACTCTCGCATATAGCTCTTGAAATCTACGTATTTATGATGGGGGGGTTAGTTCATAGTCGGATCCACCCGATTAGTTATTGTAACAGCCGCGTTAGGTTGAATCATGACCAACAATTCTCTTTTTACACGGCTCTGTCTTGTATTTATGAAAAAACAAAAGCCAAATTTTACCTGCATTCTGGAAACTTTCACACCACTCATTTGTGCCACTTTTTTAAAATGGTTTTAAAGTAAAAAGTATGTATGTTTGGGCCCCTGGCTTCTACCTGCATGTTTCAGGGGTTAAGGTCTGGCTTTATTGTCCTTAACCTGGTGTTTTGGGTATTAACCAGTGTCTGTCAAACCTTTGTTCATTTAAGAGCAACCACTTATTATGTGAAGAGAAATAAAGTCCGTACTACAGAGAAATTCTATTCTGGACAATCCAATTGTCGTCGCTTTCAGTTTAATAACCATCGGCCGTGTCTTTGACCGTTTCTTATCTAATGTAATGCTGCCACGTTCTGTTTACAAGGAGATGCTTTTATTACCTAAAGACAGCAGGTTTTAGAAGAACTCTATGCTATAATCCAGAGATTGAATCTTGAACTAATTTTCACCAGCTCAATCATTATTTATTGATTTCTATAGCACCAACATATTTTGCAGTGCTGAAGTATAGTGCCCCCCGTAACAATTTAGACTTATAACGCGCAAGAATCCTACCACACCCTCCACAGATAACGTGATGTTACAGATATTGTGGTGTATATAAGGATCTCATCCCACAAACCAGGGAAACTCCTATAAACTTGTATACCTTGTATAAAAAGAGTTCTACACAAGCCCTTATAAAATATATTATTGTATTGTACAAAAGAATATTAAAAAATAAAGACATATATAATATTTCATAATAAAGACAACAGAGGTTTCTAGGAAACTAATCGGAGCATATGGAGGCACTATGGTTGTATATACATAAAGTGTCTCAGGTGCATGCAAACAGTAAGTGAATCATAAAGTGCTGAATCATTCAAATATTATTGCCTATCACTCACTACGGAGTGCACCTATTAATTCTGTAACCATGTGAAGGACTAATAATTTCCAATAAATACATAAATAATCCAAATAATCAAAAGGACATCCTAAAAGTGCTGTAGTGCTTCCCCATATTAACCTCCACTTCCCCTACGCCGTTTCGCTTCTCCTTTTTCAAGGGGTGAGTGATAGGCAATAATATTTGAATGATTCAGCACTTTATGATTCACTTACTGTTTGCATGCACCTGAGACACTTTATGTATATACAACCATAGTGCCTCCATATGCTCCGATTAGTTTCCTAGAAACCTCTGTTGTCTTTATTATGAAATATTATATATGTCTTTATTTTTTTATACAAGGTATACAATCACTTTAGACTTGTAGCATTTGTGTGGGAATTTAAAAGGGACCATTGAGCTACCTTATGTTTTAAATTACATATGAAGGCTGGAGTGTCCCTTTAAGCTTTCTAGTGAAGGATTTCTTCCCACGTTACTCTATGGGAATGGCGACCAATCTCTCCCTCTCCCTCTCCCTCTCCCCCTCTCCCTCTCCCTCTCCCTCTCCCCCTCTCCCTCTCCCTCTCCCTCCAGGACCGCCTTAGTGGAAACATGCAAATAGATGCACTAGGTATGCCAATGTGTTATTTTCAACCCATTTTACCCGCTCTCCGTGGCATATCCATTGTTTCATCTCTAGGATTGTTTTCATTCCCTCCTTGTAATCATAGATATGAATGCATCCTTTCACCTCTTGCATCTGGACTGTGTGTTCATTTTAGTGCAAAACTAAATACCCTACTTGAGATTTGTCAGAAAATGGGAAAATCTTGGGAAGGTTTATCAGCCATGGATCCTTCAAAACTATTCTGGAGAGGATTTACTCCTTTTGTCTTTGGTTGCACTCTAATGATCTACCAGTTGAGGTCACTCTTCCCAGTAACAGCCTGGCTGTTGTTATGGAAGCCGTTACACAGTATGAGGGTCTTCATGAGTGTTTCTGGGGTATCCCAAGGCAGGTTAGGGAGTTATTACAGGACTAAGCCTTTTTCACTTTGCCATCAATGCAATGGCTTTCCTTCCTGGTGTTCAGCCTCAGCAGCCTATTGACGTCACCCGTCGGCGCATGCATGTATAGTCACATACAGAGACACCCGGTGCTTTCCTCCTGATTATAGTACATGTAAACATTTTATGTTTAAACATCACACTGTAATATGATGGAATTATAGCTGCACGGTCCCTTTAAATTGTGTAAAGGGATGTGTTTAACACGCAGCTAAATGCACTTGTTTCCCCCCTAATTGTAACAGAAATAATGTCCGCTTATTCAGGGCCGGCCTTAGGGGTGTGCGACCTGTGCGACCGCACAGGGCGCCATGGTAGCAGGGGCGCCTGCCCGGGACTTAACTTAAAACATCGGGGTTTTTTTGTTTTTGTTTTAACTTTATTTAACATCATTCATGTTAAATAAAGTTTAAAAAAAAACAAAAAAAAACCCGATGCTTTAATCTAAGTCCCGGGCAGGGGCGCCGAGCGGTTGCTCGTGAAGTTCTCAGCAACCGCTCGGCGCCCCTTACTCTCCTTGACTCCGTCGCGGTGCCAGCATCTCATGTTGAGCGCCGGACTATTCCGGCGCTCAACATGAAATGCCGGCAGCGCGGCAGAGCGAGAAGACGGATGCCTCCCGGTCTCACCGCAGGACTCCGGCAACAAGTTAAGTGGGGGGGTGTAGTTTGAAGGGGCAGAGGGGGGGGTTGTAGTTTGAAGGGGCAGAGGAGGGGTGTAGTTTGAAGGGGCAGAGGGGGGGGGGTTGTAGTTTGAAGGGGCAGAGGAGGGGTGTAGTTTGGAGGGGCAGGGGGGGTGTAGTTTGAAGGGGCGAGGGGGTTAGTTTGAAGGGACAGGGGGGGTAGTTTGAAGGGGTAGTTTGAGGGGGCAGTGAGGGGGGGGCGCCAGAGGAGTAGTCCGCACAGGGCGCCACAACGCCTAAGGCCGGCTCTGCGCTTATTCTATAGAAAGCAAACAAAAAGAACTTTTTAGTGTCGGGTCCGTCGTGGCATCATTCTTACGTCTAGAGCAGAACAGAGGTCGGCGAAGGGCAGAGCATCAAGTCACAAAGTGGTCTGCGTTACAGCTTTATCTACCCAACCGTTCGCTGAATAATGTGCAGTTTTATTCTGGAGATCATAATTGTAGGGATTTAACACCAAAAAAAAATGTTCTTATTTCAGTTTCACGAAATTAAAAATAGCATTGACGAAGCAGAGCAGTCAGCCAGTCATAAGACGTGAACTTTTTCTCGCCAAAAACATTTTTTTTTAATTAATTTGAGTTGGATATAATGTTACTAATTTATATTCGCTTTAAAAGGGGCACTCGGTCATGTATTCTAGCCTAGTAGCCCTTAGCCTAGAGTGGCGGACATGGAGCCTCCCCAACTGGCCCATTGGCAATATGGAGGGCTGTGTTGAGTTGGCCCGGTTCTCTGTAATTTCGGACCAGTCTTCAATCTGTTTGGAAGTTCTGTGAATTCGCTTTGTCTGAACAAACTAACGTCATAAACATTACCTTTGGATTTCCACCTTACCTGTCATCGTGTCGTTATCACATGCTGTCCAAAGCAGATTTGGTTTAGAACCTTATGGAACTGATAAAACTTTAGAAGGCATGATAACTGGGAAGAATTTGTCCTTTCAACCCATAAAGACATTTTCTCCATAGTTTCATGCTTAATTTGTCAGATCTCCCTTAAAATAATTGTTTTAGAAATTTACAAATATTTATTTGGTAGAAGATGGATACAAAGTAAATGACTATGTTAATGAAATATCTTCATAGCCGCACAGAGGCCCTTCATCACTCCTGTGTTCCAATGGCCATTTATCACTCCCATCACTCCTGTGTTCCAATGGCCGTTTATCACTCCCATCACTCCTGTGCTCCAATGGCACATTGTGTTTGCTAATCCAAGTTTAAGGTTAAAAGGGTAATTGATTGTTGGAGAACCCTACTGCGATTCTGTTACAGCTACAAATTTCATTGGTTTCCATGAAAACAGCTAAGTGACCCCAAACTTTTAAACGGTAATGTGTATCTATGTATCTATTTTTTTTTTTTGCCTATTAGACCTCATTGAGCCCACGCTAGTACATAAACGTAATAATGAACTAGTTATAAAGGGCTCCTACAGGTCCCAACCGTCCTATTATAGAAATTCGCAAATTTAGTCAATAATATGAGATCAATCAATGTGTCATATAACACCGAAAAAACACACACACACACAGATATGACATAAAATTATTTTTTTTTCAAAATAGCAATTATATATAAGCAGCTGCAGATCAATCACTTCGGTGTCACAACGGCAGAAGTGTAAATGTAGCTATTTAGATAACATTGCTTCTTGCTGCAAGGACATTATATCTTACAATATCTACAACGCACCGTTCGCAAATCTACTCGCGGTTGGGGCTGTACAGGCGTGCCGTGGTAAATGATCGCACTTTTTCAGTGTTTCCTTTTATTATCAGTGTAACTTTGACCAGATCTTCCTTGGAATACAGAAGGCTTCTCAGAGCTGCGTATCGCACGTCTATTTTGGGTACAATGCAGAAAAACACATTTTGATGGCAGCTCTGGGTCCGTGGTTTGTGGCTTTTCTCGTGCTGCACAATGCTTATATCATCTGGATGTAGAAGGGGATGAGTTAGAGAGCGTATAATAATAATAATATGGTGTAGGACATACAGGCAACACAATAACCAAGTTGTTCTAGAGGAAGTCGACGAGCTGGGATGGCTGGCTAGTAGTTTAAACTTGCGTGAGTTTGTTAATTACTTATCAATACGTGGCATCTTGTATATGAAATGGGTCAGGAGCAGGAGCTGGGGCCACTGGATACCAGAAGACCTCACATACATTCATATCGATGCATGTGAGGACCAAACTACCAAAGAGATGGACACATTGTAGCTTGTGTTGCTACCATTTGGCAAGCCTGGCAACGTTGGGCTGGAGCCCATGGCTGCTCACTCAGCTGTACGTAATATTAATCCTTTTAAAAAGTAGCCCAGTCCAAATAAGCTTTCCAGGACCGGGGTTACTCCGCGTGCAAACGCAATAATCTCACCCGATTGTAGGGCACCTGCTTGACTTGCGTGTTAAGGATAGACATGCATGCGACCCGGTTACCACGACATTAATTAATTTATTGTAGAGATGTAGTGGAATACTTTGGCACGTGGTGACACTGGTGAACAATACATTCAAACTGTAACTTTGCAGGCATATATATGGCCTCTGTATTGTCCTACCATCACCACAAAGCCACCGAAGTAAACATGGAGTAGGTGCCTACTAGATGCAGTAAGGAAAGTAGGTTAAAAAATAAAAATGAATGTAAAACTTGGAAAGTGCTGATGGAACTCGGGGCTCTGGTTAGAGACTGTTATTTACACAGATATACAAATTAAAAAAAAAAACATTAAATTAGAATATGGTTACTTATACACAGATTTCCTGTACAATTCATTGTGGTAGAAGGATTCATTTCTGGTTTGCAGGTGTTAGTAGGAACAATCATGGGGTGGAAAAGAGTCCGCCTGGTCTGTGAGCAGATTTAAAGAAGGCCAATTAGCAGACCAAGTTCCTTAATGCTTTATCCACTTATTTATCAATATTAAATCTTAGGATTGGTTTTAGTTGCTGCAAAATATTAGATCATCTGAAAACACCACTTCCAAATGACGTTGGCTGCAACGTTAGAAATCCCTCATTTGGCTCATATTCCATCGCAGACCTGCACTTCCTTCTGTTTATACGGAACAGACTTTATATTTTATGGTGGCTCGACAGACATTTTGACCATCGCAGGTGATATGCTGATTTCCGGAGGTTGGCAATGGCAGTGTCACCTCTTCTGTCTTAGAACATTCTTACAATTACTTGGTGGTGTCTGACACAGAAGGCACTTTTACCGTCACATGATGTCCACAAAGAATTCACAAGGGTTTCCCATGGCCTTCTGGAAAGACTGTCGGCTTCCGGTCAACTCTGGGGGAACGCTGCCAAGCTCGCGGACTGGAGGACCCACCTGGGAGCCTCCTGGGCCATATACCTTGCTCCCAATCTTCTGCAGGCTATAAAGAGGTGGGTGCCCTGGAGGACAGTGGGAATGATGGCTGCTGCGGTGGCTGCGTTCGCTTCGGGCCGCTGAGCTGTGACTCCTTTGGCTGTGTTGGCTTACAGGCCTCTCGCTTCTGCTTCCTCCATTGTGTGCGACACGATCGGAGCCACTGCCACTGCCAGTGGACTTTCTGTCTTTCTCTCGTCCAGATGACCTCTTTCCTTCTCGATTGCTCCGGCTGGAGCCACTGCTTTTGCTGCCTAATCAAATAAAAGTTAAAATAAATATATTAAAAATTGTTTCTCAATTGATAAAATATTAACGAGAAATTTGAGAAGCTTCAACAAGAGGAAGAAAATTAAAACCAAAGCAAAAATGGTGGCGGCTATAAAACTCTTTTGAACTTAAGGGCCGAGTGGACAATACAGAGATCTTGTGGCTTTCACCTTCCAAATGCATTATCGACACCACTTTGTCCTTATGCAGAGTATGGACGGTTATCGTAAAAGCTTACTTTCTATAGAACAAGGTTGTAACACAAGGGCAACTAGCTTATTAAAGATACATGCATCTCCCTTTTTCATCCAACCCATGGAGTAAAACTGAAGAGCAAATACTGTATGGATGATACATTTTCCGAAAACTGATAGGAATGTAATTTTAACTGTAAACTATTTGCGGTATATTCAGTAAACCAGTATGCGGCATATTCAGTATGTTTTCATGTGGATATGCGATCTAATCCCATTTCATTGATTGGACTCCAGGTTTGGTAACTCCTGACTCCAGTTAGCTTTTATTGAAGTCATCAACCTAGGGGTTCACATACTTTTTCAAACCCACACTGTGAATTTTTTAATGATGTATTCAATATGGAGAAGAATAATACATTCATTTGAGTGTTATTAATTAAAACCGATTGTGTTTGTTAATTTCTTTAACTTAGATGAACATTATATTTTTAAGGTTTTTCTTGGCTGGTGAAAAGCCTTTGCGTGAGAGCTTATCTATCAAGGACCTGTGGAACTGCTATGATGAGGAAAGATGGATAATGAAGATGAGGTGGGTTGGTCATGCACTGCCATGCACTTACGCCTACGAGCAATCTACTTTCAAATGTTAATGATTTATATGTATAGTACAATCCAAAAAATCGCTAGCATTCTACCTGCAGAATTCCACGAAGCTGCCCCAAAATCTTCAAAGGATATATTCGGGACAGCCATGATTATATCATTAGTGTATATGTAATTCACTATGACACCCTGACTTGTACCAACTTCTATGACACGTGAAGAAAATCAGAAGACATTTTTAGTAAACCATTTGCCGCTTGCCCTTTGCTATGTTTGCGCTAAACCAATATCATTTTAAAAGTTGGATAATTTAAATATATGGAAAAAATATACAGAAATATTTTCATAACCAAATCATTAGCCGTTTCTGAAATCTCTCTGTAATTTGGGGGAGGTCAGGATCGGCCACGCTGATAACGCCTAAAGCTTGCAGATGTAGAATTATCACGCCTGCTTCCCTGTTCACTAGGAAGAAAATGAATGTTCCAAGTTCTCACTTTTCTCCTGTACGTAGCGATGTGGATTACAGGTAATTGCTTTAATTCTTTGAAAGTCAGGCTTGGCTATTTTCTTGTAACCGCGTGAATGCAGATGTAAAAGGATTACGACCAGTTTCATGTAAACAGGTTTTCTTAGATCCGGATCAAAGTATATTACACTAATGACTCAGGCGGTGAGAGTGCACGAGTAGAGTGTTCACTTATTACTAATTGTGAGTTTGGGTCCAACTCTGCCCAATTCATCAGCTGGTGAGGCGTCTTGAGACCTGAGCCAAGAGGTTCAGATGGAGAGGTCAGTGTCTGATGTATTCCATGAGGACTCAACAAGATGTGAGTAACTTGCGTAAACATGAACGTTCTCAAACATTAAGACCCAGTAGCTTGGAGCTAGAGCTACCTACCTCAACCCTTAACCTCCTAACATACTTACATACTGCAGTTTGAATATGGGAATACTGGGAATCGGGTTGGGGTTATCATTGCATTTAGCAGGGTAACATTTCATGACGCGGGAAGAAGCCTGTCATCACTGGAGGAAGGTAGGGAATGTCCTAGGTGGGTGAAAGAGAGACTACAAGGATCCAAATGCGCATGCCATGAGTCTGGTGTCAGGGTCTGAGATTCACGCTTACCGAAAACCTAGATTGCTCCATTCCTTCCATGTATCCTTCAGTCTAATGCTTGCTCAACATAAAACAAGGGAATAACACAGTTACCAGTAGCACAGGACATATTGTCCCACATCTTCCTTACAAACAGAGCCAAAGTGGCGATCCTTGCAAATACTTAGACTCCCTGTGTTACATAGTTCCATGACTTGTACCCAGCTATTCATGCATTATATGACAGATTCATTATTAGATGATCCCACAATATCAGAAGGTGTTAAGAAGCTCACGAGCAGAAGAAGGGCAGGTCTCAAACAAGAGGGCATGATCTGCAATGGAAGGTGGAAGCTTGAGGTGTAACTTGCCAAAGTACTCATTACTGAAAAGGTGGTTGATACCTGGCCTTCCAGTGATGGTGTTAATGGGTAACAGAACGCGTTCAAATACTTTATTACATAAGCAACATATAAATACGCAGTTAGGGGGTTATGTGCAGACTTAGATAGTAAATTACAGGGCTGAGCATAACTTATGGTATTCCAACTCCTGGCAAGCCCAGGTAGACATCTCAGTTGTTTAAACAGAAGGTGGCATGTTAGGGACTACATAAAATCCGATTTCTACGGGTCACACAATATCTGAATGTGTTTTTAAATCATGCATTAATCCGACCTTGGCACTTGCTGAGCCCAATCTATATTTTTTAAATTACACATGCCAGGAATGGTAGAAAATATAAATAAAGTACTATGTAGGATAGGCAGCCAAGGTTTGACTCTCTACGTGGGTCTTTAGTAAGCCCTGAAATTGTAGGCAACCTCTGGCCATGTAAGCAGATACGTGAGTACGCATATTTGTACAGCACTACGGAATATGATGGATGGCACTATATAAAACAATCAATAATAATAATTTGTAACTGAAATACAAATATATCTCAATTTAATAATCACAATTTATTTCTAGCTCATGAAGTTTAAAGAATAAAGAAATTGATTAACAAACTGTTGCCATTTTAAACTGGACAGACATGTGATATTGATGAAATATTGATGACCTGACGAGTTAGAACATTTTAGGGACTTCTTCAATAAATACACTTTTTTTTTTTTTAGAAGCCTTTTGTGTGTGTGTGTATATATGTGTGTGTGTGTGTGTGTGTGTGTGTGTGTGTGTGTGTGTATGTATGTATATGTGTATACGTATATGTGTGTGTGTATATATATATATATATATATGTATATATATATATATATCTGTGTATGTATATATATATTTATAAATAAGGGAAGTGGGCGAGGGGATACAATTAGGTCTTGGCACGTAGGATTGATGTCATTGTTCACAGTGTGGGAGATAGAGTTATAGGAAAGGTGGAGAACACAAATGGGCAGGGGTTTCTTTGTTGTCTATTTCCTGGAATAATGGAGTCAAAGGTCCAAGAAGTGAAAGGTCAGGTAATTACTTGAGCGTGAAAGGAAGACTGGGATGAAATCTCTCATTCAAATCCTATCAATCTTACCTTTCCAACAGGAGGGGCCAGGAATAGAGAATGAATGTAGAGGGGTTAATGCACGCGATGAAGGTGTATCTGAAACTTTGAAGAGCAATGTTAAATAATTACTTAATGTGGGCAGGAGGGGTTTAACTATGAGATCAGTGGATAAAATGGTCATAGAGTTGGGTCACTGCAGGCATCATGGATGGCAGCAGGTCCACTCCAGGCTGACAGCCCTCTTCTCGGTAAGGACACCCTGGGAAAGGACATTGGTGTTTATTGCTGGAACCCCTCTAGAGGTTCATGAGTTGCTCGCATGGGACAGCAGTCCTGTTCTTATCCAGCGCTACCAGCAAACAGCCAAAGCTTTGGGGAACGTGGTGCATACGTTTTTAGCATTCAGTCGTACTTTTAACATCGCCCTGGATCACGGATTTTCCACAAGTGTCCCCAATTATAACCTTTACAGAGAAAATAGGCTACTGAGACCCCTTCAAGCACAGCTCTGCTGTCTGAAAGTATTTTTAACTTCCCTATACGCTATGAAGGGCCATCCCTGGTGAGCTTCTGCTACAAGAAGAGCTTAATTTGCCATGTATAATGCATAGTTAAATAAGGGAGATGACTGACAGGTCCCAGTATGGCGGAATGGTTTGGCCGACATATGTTGAATGGAATGGAGTTGATAGTAACATGCTTCCCCAGGGAGATCCTACCGTGTAGAAGAGCTCATTGTATTTTGCTTGCTTACCTTCGCTGTGCTGGCTCCCTGCACTTCCGCTGCCGTAGCTGAATCCTGGCTCTTGATATGTTGGCGGGAAGCAAGGTGGCGCTAGAGGATACTGGTAAGGATACCCCTGACCTAACGGCCAAGGTGCGCCCGGGTGCGGGAGGGGGGCAAGAGTGTCCTGATCAGATGTACCACTGGAGCCATCATTCAGATTCAGCGCTGCCACATCTGATAAAGAAAAGCAAACGGCATTTATTATTGTATATATTTAAAAATGTGTGGTTTAGGGAAAAGTAATTTTTTTTGATAAATAGTGTCATTAATGTTATTATAAGAACACAAAAATACTGCCGACTGTCGAGATTCTTTACATTTCCATTTAGCAACCCCACAACTAATTTAATATATATATATATATATATATATATATATATAAAATTATCTACAGCGTCGCAATGTAATCTATAAAAGAACCAGAGAGAGCACTCAGCTATCATACGCATCACAGTGTCCCTTTAAATCTTTGTAACAAACATACAATGTTCCATTAAATAACTTTATATAATAGCCAACTGCATGAATGTCATTTTTTTTGCCTTGACTCCATGTCTTTAAAATATAGCATTTTTTAACTGGCAAATGATTAATATTTACTGAGCATGATGGGACTTGTATACAGCACTACGGAATATGATGGATGGCACTATATAAAACAATCAATAATAATAATTTGTAACTGAAATACAAATATATCTCAATTTAATAATCACAATTTATTTCTAGCTCATGAAGTTTAAAAAATGTTTTAAAAATACTGCCGACTGTCGAGATTCTTTACATTTCCATTTAGCAACCCCACAACTAATTTAATATATACATATATATATATATATATATATATATATATATATAAAATTATCTACAGCGTCGCAATGTAATCTATAAAAGAACCAGTTTATACAAAAATCTGTTTTAATGAGCCATACAAAGACTTCTTCGGGAAATGTCAGTGTAAATAAACTTACTAGCACATAGATCTCCGAACACGTAGTAGCACTGCTCGGAGAAGGTGATTTTGTTGACTGTGTGTCTGAGGTAGCCGTGTTTTAACATGCTGCTGGCATACTTTCTGGCCTCTCGGCGCTCTTTGAAGCCTTCGACACGCGTGTACAGCCAGTCCACCACATCAGCCCCTGCAGACAATCACACGCAAGACAAAGAGCTTGAGACAAGAAGCAAAGAACGCGTTAACAAAGCACACGCGCCCAATAAAGGAGGGTTGGGTAACGCGGATGATCTTCTATCACTCCGGCAAGCGAGTACAGGGTGAGGGAACGGTACAACAACAGCTGCGGGCTAACACAGGTCACCCCCGGTTTATTGGCTGCCACCATTGCCAAAAGGGACACACCAGCATCCCAGGCAGGCTCATCAACAGACAGACTTTGTAAGTAAATCACTTACCTTTATGAGAAGCTGCAGCTTCAGAATTGTAACACCCTTTTTTAACCTTAGGGAGAATCTGCAGCTTCAGAGCAGCAGCTCTCTGCCTCCTCCATGGGTCTCGACACTGTGCTTGAAGCAGCCAATCAATGGCAGGAAAGCACCAGCGCTGAAATCAGTGGGAGCACTTTCCACGCATGTGTGGGTCTCATCAGACCTCTCCCCTTGCGACATTCGCCAAGCCAGTGCAAGAGCTGACCGACTATGGGGGATTTTACAGAATCCCGCCACGCATTCAAGGGGACACCACATAAATTCAGAGAGAGCACTCAGCTATCATACGCATCACAGTGTCCCTTTAAATCTTTGTAACAAACATACAATGTTCCATTAAATAACTTTATATAATAGCCAACTGCATGAATGTCATTTTTTTTGCCTTGACTCCATGTCTTTAAAATATAGCATTTTTTAACTGGCAAATGATTAATATTTACTGAGCATGATGGGACTTGTATGCCACAACAGCTGCCATGAGACTGATTGCCTATGCCTTCCCATATATTTAATTACACATTTCAATTATCTCACTGCTGACTTCTCATTTGAAGTACACTTGAGTACAAAAAGTTAATCAAACAAGCTGTGTCTTTGGTTTTACATACTCGCTAGTTAATTGATACGTATTTGCTGGGATTCTCCGGTCAGCTTCCTCAGGGTTTACATTTAATTATGAATGGTCACGCTTGTTTAAACCTTAACTAGCCACGGGGCAAGTTCACTGTGTGATCAATAGTTATTTGTAAATGTCATTCTAATGGATATCTACAGTTCTCTAAATGTTATCTGCCTAATACACTGAATAAAGAACTATCTATCTATCTGTAGCTATCTACCTATATCTATCTATCTATCTATCTATCTATCTGTATCTATATCTATCTACCTGTATCTATCTACCTGTATTTATCTATCTATCTGTCTATCTATCTGTCTTTTATAATAGACACCTATGAAAATGCTGCACAATGTGCATGTACCAGAAGCACTCTCGTGGAGCATTTTCTTGCCAGTAAAGCAATCAAGGCTGGCACAAAAATTCAAAGTGTGGAGATATGCTGCAGCTTCTCCTTAAGTAAGTACTTTTTTTCCTACAGGTTTAACAAAAGCATATTAAATGGCTTGCATAGTACTTTAATCCGTATTCTCCATCGGTGGAGCAATATGTGCTGTAGTTCTATTACAGAAGCAGACGTACCTATAACTGCATTGGCGATTGTAATTTTCAGCCACATGCGGTCCCGGATCTCCAGCCCGGAATCTGGCAGCTGCATTACTTTCACTATGGTGGCCATGTCACTCTTCACGGACAATGGAGATTCCTCCAGTTCTGAAATAAAAAGACAAATGCATTTATTATAAAATAGTCTAGATTTGGGGTAAAGCCAAGGCCAGCTTTTACATCAGACAATGCAAGGAGGAACAAATTACCATGAAATGATCTAAGCTATTGCCCCAAAGAGCATGCACGTTAAAAGCAAACAAGTATTTGGGGTTGGCAGCCAATCACTTAGATGAAGCCCAACGCACTCTGTCAAGAATTCCTGTCTAGGTTGAAGAGTCAAGTAAAATTACTGGAAACTGCTGGAAAAATTTTAAAATACACAGCCAATGGTTATGGTCTACTGATATAGCCACCAAATGGATGGGTTTATAGGAGAGATGTAGTTACAAGATGGAAATTTGGCTCTAGGTAACCCATGTGCTACCAAAACTAATCCACCAACACCACAAACCTCCACAAAGACCATGCAGACTGATTAAGGGCTTTATGGCCAAAGTAGACGGGCCAAATGGTTCCATGTTTCTGTGTTAATTCACTTTGCCCATCATGGACAATCCCAGTATTCCCCTAATATATATTCTGAACTGCTCTGTTGTATAATAAGATTCACGAGTCATCAGCAATCCCATCACACTGGTTTGAGGGCCTTCCTTTGTAACATGCGATGCATGAAACCAATACTCAATAAAATAACAAAAGACCCACTACCCATTAAGTGGGAGAAATCATGAGATGATACACGAGTGGACAACGTCTCTCCGAGGGTTACAATGTCAATAAGAAAGTCCAGGCTAATAAATGGAAAAACGATACACCCCTCGCCTCTTTGGCTAACATCAAAAAGATTACTCAAGCCCTTTCATGAGGAACAGGAGGATCTTCTGAAGGAGGTGAAAAGGTAGTGCTGGGGGAAGAGGTTACTTGACACCAGCTGAACAAACATAATAGATACCCATATATCAATCTACCACTCACGACAGACCATGAAACACAATAACGCTAAAGAACTCCATAAACATTCTTAAAGAGGACCTGTCACAGCTTCCACCGGGTTCTGGTCAAGTTATTTACGCATGACGACTCAAATAAATAATAACTCAACTGCTGAAAAATAAGGGATATGTAATGAGCGTACCTGGGAACTCTCTTAAAAAAATAGGTAATACGGAAGGCACATGCGCGGGGACAACCCTTTCCTGTTTCTTATTGGAGACAGGGGCATGTCTATGGAGGCGGAGCTAGACACACATGAGGCGGGGCTTACCCCCCATAACAATTTAAAGTCAAGGGGAGCGGGCAGGATCAAGGTAGGGCACGGGTGTATTCAGCGGGGCCAAATGTCGCTGGTGCGATGTCGAGAGCCGCTCATGATTCCACAGAGACTCGTTGAATGCACGTGGGTTTGTAATGAACGTTCCATTAAATATATGTTGGGACTTGAAGGTTAAAATAATAATAAACATTTCTGTTTATTCTTCCATTGTCTCTGCTTTAACACAGCTGGACTGTTTTTAGGCCACAAGAATCCATGATGGATATTCAAGTATTGGCATGTCTAGCTTGTGATAATATCCCGCAACGAGGAATTGCATTAAACATGAAACGTTTACGGTTACAGTTCGATTATTGCATGACGGGTATCTGCAGATAGAAAGTAGTACACTGAGTACAAGGAGTGATAAACAACATGTCAGACAATTAATACCACGAATGTGTTACGTTCACCGTTATATTGTCATATATGTCAGAGACTCAGTACGTAAATGTCCACGTGTGCGCCTTCTAGTCTACATGGGTAGATCACACACAGGCTAGGATTTAAAAAAATCGCTTTGCCCGGTTGATCGATATATCTGTGTGTGTATATGGGTACACTGCTGCCCCTTAGCAGGGTCGGTTCTGCCCAGAGTAGGGGGCTGCAGTGTGACTTACTTTCCGACTCAGGTATAGAGCTTGTTAATGAGGAGCTGGTGCATGTGATGATGCTCATGGAGGGGCTCATACCGTAACGGGGGTACGTTCCCGTCAGGGCTGAGGTATGAGTGATCCAGGCAGCCGGGTCTATCGGCCTCACGGGCTCCGCTGTGAAAAAAAAAAGAAGAAAACAATCAGGGGCTGACCATCGTTGCGGATGCAGAATGTATCGTACATCATAAAAAGTGACACTGTGGGTATGTGTAGACAGGTGAGCCAACGCGGGCTCATCAAGAGTGTAAGGGCGTGAGCCGAAGACACGTAAAGTCTGATATGGGTAGCTTGTATCCCCTACCGTGATGGGCTTTTGCATTGAACTGATATAGACGTATAGAGTATGATAACCTGTAGCATTTAATAGGTTATAGTTCTCGCTTCAGTGTCTTAGACGAGTGGATACATGAAAATGTATTATCACTTACCTCGAGGAATTGTGAAGTAGCTTCTTGGAGTGGGATCCCAGCATTTGGCTACCGTTAGACTAATTGGCCTTAAAAAAAAAAGCATTACTGTTAATTATTTGGCTCCAGCGTCATCTGCATAATTCAACAGCTCCCTCATTAAATACTCCACACTTTTTGAAGACGCCACAAAGAGAGTTGGATATAAAATGTGGCCTCCAATGGTTTGGTTTTTTTTTACAGAGAAACTATTAAGCACTGTACATATTAATCATTCTACTGTAATACGTATTTAATATTATAATATAACATAATATATATAATACGTTAACACGGCCTCCCCGTCCATCGTTATGGAGCACAGACTCACCCCGGTTTGGAGACTATCTCCCGTAGGACTCTCACCGCATCATCGTTGCTCATGTTCTCAAAGTTGACATCATTAACCTGCAAGAACCAGACAACGGCTTGTAACAAAATGACTCTAAGATCCCATTAATCATAACCGGAGAGTCCTAACCATTCTCAGCCTTCATGACATTGACATGGTTAATATTACTCGGTATAAGCAGAGGTGGTAATGCTCCGTCTAGAGCCATGCCTGAGTGTAAGATGAAAGGTAGCAAGGCTTTTGTCACCAGTTTTGATTGCTTTTCATTTAGCTGCACCTTCTAAAAACCTTAAATGTAAATATTGTATGACATTTCGGAAAAAAAATGAAAATGTCCGATGTAATGTTTGGACCGGGCGGTTACTGAAGTGACGCTGCAGATAACATCCTTATCCCCGTCCCCATCGTGATTAGTACGGGGTGGATGATCGGTCCGGCTCTGATAGCGAGTCAGTTGCAGGGCACAGCTATTCCTTCAATGTATTTAAAGATTGAGATCTGCTCCAGGAGAGTCCGGCTGCGTTTAGGTGAAGATCATTCTGTTTTAATTCTCCTGGTTATATAATAACGCCAGGCCACCGAAGGTTACTAAGAAGCCAGCCACAGATCTCACGACTAATGGAACGGTCACAGGGTAGTGACGGGGATTCCGTAAGGGATGAGGAGTTCAGGGATGTAAAGGATTATGATGTAATGATGTGATAAGTGAGGTTAATTGGGTAGTGTACATAAAGAACAATCCAGTGTCAAAGTCTTAAATGTTATCTTCTCACCACAGCAACCAATGGAGCATTTCATTGGCTGCTATGATGATGATACCACTGTTAACATATTGCATCAGAATTGCCCTTTATAAGTAACCCCTATTGAGTTTAAGTCACAGAGCATTTAACTAATGAGGTACACAACCGAAGAGACAAAAATAGTGGTAGAATGATGCTTCACAGGCGGTTGCGCATGTTCCTGACTCGATACAGGGAACATACCTGGAGTAGCATGTCTCCCGGCTCAATGCGGCCATCGGCTGCCACTGCTCCTCCTTTCATAATAGACCCGATGTAAATGCCTCCGTCCCCGCGGTCGTTGCTTTGCCCAACAATACTGATACCTAAGAAGTTGTACTTTTCTGGTGGAAAAGGAAAAAAAAAGTTCAGAAGTCATTAAATGAGATACTTCAACAAGACGGGTGAACGTTGGAGATGAACATGTCCACTTTAGGTATTTGAGATGCAGAATGTCTGCAATTATTCCATTTAAAAAGTGATGCTAAAAATGTATACATTAATTTTAAAGGATTTCTGGGGTTTTTTTTAATTAAAACTAAACAATATTATGCAATATAAGACAATTAGATGAATTCATTTCTCCTGAAGTGTTAATTCTTTGTCTATAAATAATCTGGAGACTGAGGAATTCCCAGGGCATCACTACGTCGGATGCGATTCCCGTTTCTTTAAATGCGGTTTTCTCCTTTACTGTTTTGGGTGAGTTTATAGTTAACAGAATGAGTGAGAATCTCTGTCAAACAAACATATTTTGGATGAAATGCGTCCAAAGTAATTGAATTTACTGCTTAGTGTACGGGAGAAAGTAGACAAAAGATAAAATAAAAAAATTGGTTTCTACAGAAATACACAGTTGGTGATATTAATGGCCTACATGACGTAGAGTAGTGATGGAGCTGCACCTATCAGTAATGTTACATAAAATTCTTTACTAATGTGCTAAAATCGCACAGAGCATATATTCTTTGGACCAGCATCACGAGAGATGTAGTCGTGATACTTTTAGTTGTGATAGTTGTGATACCTGCACAAACCCGGTCAGCTTGTAGAAAGTGGAGCTTCTTACCCATATTTAGCGTGACTGTGATAATATTCAGGGACATGGTGGAGTCTGTGATGCTGCTCAAAGATGACGACTGCAAGGAAGAACCATAAAATATTCAGAACAATAGATGCGCACGTATTAACCCTCCAGAAACTGGATCTTTCTTACTGCGGTAGTGCAATAAATGCACCCCGCAGGGCGATCTGTGCTGACATTCGGGCGTATTCACTAAACGGGGAGTCTGCGGAACATTTCAACTACCTGACTCTGCTGTGCATATTAAAGGGTTAACGATTACTGAAATAGCCGTGACTTACCCGATCGATCTGACGCATTTTGTGCTTCCGCCGCCTCCGCTTGTGTTTGCGGATAAGCCGGGAAGATGTGCTCTGCTCCGTGGAGCTACTTAACCTACACACAGAAAAGCGTGAAAATTAGTAACAATGAAAAAAACCACCATATCAACGCTAAATCTGATCATAATTCCCAGTGCTTAGGTCACGATTGGATGGACGCCATATAAAATATTTTGTGGGACCACATCTGCACCTCCGGCCTAAACAACCATCATGGCCGCCATGGGCCCAGTAACTCTTTTCCAGGTGGAATTATGGTAGCCAGAGCTTGTTCTGATGAACTCCTAGATACTTGTATCATTTCCTTTGCCGCTGTAATATTTATTTTGTCTATTCTTTAAAGTTTTTGGTTTTTTTTGCTGTCGGCCCATAATTGAGAACCTGCCCTTTCTATCTGTTATGAAACTTTCCTAAACTACATTGCATCAAAGTCAGCGTGGATTAAGAGCGTACGCAGTCGTTGACAGGTCATTTAGACCTTTCATTCATCTGTCAGGGTTGAGACTAATATCCAAAGCAAACCTGCTCTCAAAACACGCACACACCCTCCGCTTGTAATATGCTTCAGACATGGCGCCCCGGGGAAGGTGGTTTCATCTGAGGGTGCTTCAATTGCAACATGAAAAACGGAGCTCTAAGAAGCGATGACAGGCAGGAACCAATGAAAAAGATACATCTTAACCCAAACTATACCGACTTCCCAAGTCTTTACCTGCACTCGTCACATTCCTGCTTGTTTTGGATACAGAACAAACACGGTAAGAGTTGGCTCATCTCAACAACGTCTACAGATGTCTCCATCTGCTGCCAGATTTTTGGACAGATATCATTCTCATATTACGTTAATTTAACGTCTTTATATTTTAACATATTCAGGTTGGTTGGTACACACATTCTGAGGACGGCATCACCTGCAGCGTTTAATTACCTGTTTGATTGTAATGATTCGATATCTATCACATTGAACCCAAAATATCTTCTGAGCTTAAGCTTTTTTTATTTTAATTCATAGCTGGTAAAGGTTGGAATTTATGGTACATTTTGTGATAAGTTGATTTGACATGTAAATACTAGGGTCTCTTATTCCATTTAGAATCATTTTTTTTGTATCAAAGGCAGTATTTTGGTTAATTTACACAATGTGGGATAAAGGTGGATGTGATCCATAACAAATTGGACATCTACAGTCTCCCCAGACCTGATGCAGCTGAGACGTAGGAGGTTGGTTGAACGCGATAAGAACAGGGTTCGGAAAGTTAAGTCCAAGAAGTTCCTCCATCAATATGAAGTCATCCTACCTGCTTGTGTTCTCATCCTCATCAGAGTCCACAAAGCTACTGGTCTCTAATTCACTGCTCATCACGGTGGACGCGCTGTCATATCCTCCTGCATCCCGAATCCTCTCCAGTTTGGGGTGTCCATTAATTCTGGGAACTAAAAGGGAGAAGAAAAATAAGGAAAAAAAAGCCATTAAAGGTAAAAACTTTTGAGATCATACAAGGAAAAAACAGGAACTACACCCAGCACTCAGATCCCATCGATAGAGGAAAAGAAATAATACTCTCTCACTTATATCTTTCCTTTCATCAATGAAAAATGGATGCTACGGATAGTGGCAAACAACAAAGATGGGAAAGGTTGGGGCGTTTAATCAAAATAATAAACGCTGTCGGTTCCGGGCTGTTTGATCTGGGACGCGGGGACCGTAGAGGTAGGAACATATTTCGTTCAGACACCCCCAGCCCCCTCTGCTACCTGTAACTCAATACATCTCTCTAAATGCTTGGAGTGCGGCGGGTGACCCGGCACAAAGCCATGCTCACTCCTTTCTGGCTCAATTATAGTTGACATTTCCCCTTTAATCAAAGTTGGCATCACCGGCTTTAGAAATCAGGGGACAAAAAAGGCCGTAAAGAAAAAATGTTTCAAAAATAATTTCTAGCATCCAAACCAATGTGTCAATGTTTTTTAAACATATATATTCATAACATAACAAATATATATTCTGTTGCAAGGTTTGAAAAGTCGTTTAACCAACACAGTAACCCAACAGAATGGAATCAAAAGGACAATGCCATTAGCTAGTATGGTGATAAGACCACTTTTCACATTTTGCTACATAATCCCTTTTTTATACAAAACCGCAGGTGTGAGAGATCTAGAGCACCATTAAAAAAACCAACAGGATGGCCTTAAAGTGTGCCCTGGTCCTGCACATGATGGGACACGTGTGTCGTGTTTACCATAATGGGAAGCATCGTTACTAAAAACTTCTTCTTCCAGGGTAAGACCCTGGAGATAGCATCGGGGCACAGCCAATCCGAGCCGAAAATGTAGCCATTAGGTTTAAGTCATTTCTTAAAGTTACTTTATGGGGTTCTGGATCAGCTTATGTTTTTTTTGAAGAGAGTGCACAGAGTTTTCTTTTTTACTTTGATCAAATTCAACCCAATGTGTTCAAATATAACTCGATAACCAAAACCGAGCCCTACATGAAATACACATTCCCCAAAAATATGGCATTATACAATATATTATATTTTTATAATTAGTACATATTTATTCAGGTTATATACAGAATATTTGCTTACAATAAAGCTATGGTTACTAGAAGCAGATCATTAACCACGATTTCGGATGTACCCACAAAGACTACACGCCTTTAAAGACCGGTCGTGACAAAATCAACCCCAATCGTTAATTATTCTCCATGTAAACAGTGATGAAGGCTTATCGAGACGCGTACCGTGACATATAATGATGATAGCCATCATCCCTTTGACGAGGAAACGTAATATTCTACGACGGTGTAAAATTCTAGAGCAAATTGGTTTATCACGGAGCTGTAGCTTCTGATCTCTCTCCAGTAAAGGCACAGAACAGGGACTACGTGCCTTTCATCTGCGGCTCGGATAACCACTTTCACGCAAAGCTAAACAATTCCTAATCTGATATTCCGGAATCTTCACGCCCGCATTTCATGTCCCCCCCCATCGTCGGATCTTTGAATCTATATGAGATGTCAAACAAAGACAGCTAAACCGTATCACCCGCCCGTATGGCTTGACATTCCTGGTATACATTGTGCATACTGGAGAAACATAGCTTTGTTGGGCTGATGCTTATTCGTTGCTGTTTATATAGCACAAAAAAATACAGCAGGCTTATATAGATATATACACTACCGTTCAAAAGTTTGGGGTCACTTAGAAAGTTCCTTGTTTGTGAAAGAAAAGCAAATGTTGTCCATGAAAATAACATGAAATGGATCAGAAATACAGCGCAGACGGGGTTAATGTTTTAAATGCCTTGTGGCTAGAAAGTTTTTTATGGGATATATTCAAAGGCGCGCAGGGACCCTTTATCACTCCCATCACTCCTATCACTCCCATCACTCCTGTGTTCCAATGGCAGGTTGTGTCCGCTGATCCAAGTTTAAGTTTAAAAGGCTAATTGATCGTTAGAAAACTATTTTGCAATTATGTTACAGCCAGAAATGTCCTTGTTTTCCATGAAAACTTCTTATACTCCAAAAATCAGAAACATGTCATCTATATGTAGTTTATGGTCCTACTCAAAATCATTTAGCTTCTCACACCAGTTACCCCCAAATCTCTGCTCATTTATAATTGGTGTCCCCAGTTAAAGGAAACATCTAATATTATTAATATGATACATTTTATTTATATAGCGGCAACAATTTCTGCGGCGCTTTCTACAGTCCATAAGAAGTTATAAAGAAATATAAAAAAAAACATATGTGCACCGTTTATAAGGTTTATCGGCCATTGGCTGATGGTAGCCCCAATTGTCACGGTTCCGTTGCCTTCCCCAGCTGGTGCTTTATTTTATATTATTCCTTTCTCTCTCTGACATAGCCCCCGGCTTAAGAGAATCTGTATTGGTAAACTGCACACGTTCCCCTTACGCTGGGATTTTCGCTTGCTACAGGGTTTGTGCTTTTAATTTTATTTTTTTTCTGCAGTAAGAGAAAAAAAAAAAATTTCTTCTCCAAAATGTTAATGTTCGCATTGGTCGGAATAGACGAGAGTTTGTACCTTTATCAGTAAGCCACATAGATTTGTCCCCAAGTATCTATAAGTGAATATTCAGTCACATGAAAAGTCTCAGTAAAACCTTACCCTGTACCCCTTCTAACTACACCCCAAAAAACAAAAGTGCCCCCCCTTAGTCAATGGAGTTTATCATGAGCAGCGACATAACATAACCTCGTGATCCGCATACCATCATGTATGGAATATGGAATGTGACTATATGAGCCAAACAGCACCTATAGAAACATTTGTAGATTCTAGAATAAGATTCCATTCGAACGAAATACAATATACGCCGGCCAATGGAAATAGTTAGCAAATATATCGCTAAACTTTTGTTCTGTCCAACATTTGCCCAACACATCAACAGTAATTAGGGAGTTAAAATGAAAGGTGAAATTTGACCGAAGATCGTTTAGCATGCGGGTATTTTTGTGGGATAATCAGATTACCGGTTATTCAGCGTTAACATGCATTCTAAAATCAACCGTATGGTATTCAGAAGACTCAAGCCATGACTTGTTTCTTTGCGCTGGGATACATGGGTTGAGTTTGTCATCCTGATGCCTCTGGACTAACAGGAACTGCTGAGATTAAATGATTGTACGTTCGCAGCTATACCTTTCAAAAGTGTTTATATTCAGCCTGTATTTACCAAAGTTCCCAAACTTCTATTCGGCACAAATTTACTAAACTGCATATTCTTTTTTAATCCTTGTCTTTCTCACGTATTCTGATCTCGGACCTTATGGTATAAATATCACCGACCGTATGGATCAGGAAGTGATCCAAAAGACCTTCTGAGATGTATCTAAGTAGAGAAATTGTCAGCTTTAGCCATTGCTCCGATAAATCACAAGTCATCTTGAGTTAAGGACCATTTTCTGCAATGTAAACCCAATCTTAGTAACTAAATCAGCTCACACGCAATCGGTCACAAAACACTAACCCCATAACTTGAGTTCCAATGAACCCTGGCAGGTCCAGCTGTGGAGTCCAGGCCGAGTTTGGCCAAAGTGTATCTTCTGACTACTTAACCTGTACTTAGCTGATTAGTTACCCACGATCTTCACGTATCTGGTCAAACCCAACGGCGCACCGTTTCTGTACAGCGTAGGCAGCTGACCTAGAAACATGCCCGGAATGGGTTAATTTCTCGGTTCTAATGGAGACCTGAAACATAAGCAGCCTCGTGCACACGCGGTAATAGTTTTTCCTCCCTCGGTGTGTTTTCACACCTGTAATTGAAAGCACTAAATACAAAGAAATGAGGAGGGGGATGCTGGCACTGGTCATTATCTGCTGGTATGCGGCCAGGTGATTACGTTTGTCTAGCCTATGGCTATTTAAGTTTACATACTATACATCTGTGCGACTACAAGCCACGAGAAGATGTCCTGACATCCTCATGAAGGACGAAAGCCGAAATAATGGTTGACTAGTGAAGAACGGGAGATAGCGTTAATACGCTG